>CAJQUW010002911.1:37500-291070 GCA_907163375.1 Prostheceraeus crozeri | reverse complement strand
AAAAGAGAGCATACGTTAATGATACAACATAAAACTTTATTTCAAAACTGTTTCAACATATTTAGTAAGAATTACATCATTTTTATCACAGTTTTTTGAAAATAGTTCTAAAGCACTTTTACAGTTATTTTTCAATGGTCTCTCGTTGACAAAATAGAGTTACATAGCCACCGCACATTAGAGATGTCTTACTTTGAAGTGGGAACGATGTCACTTTCCTAACAGTCCAGGAGAACCTGTTCATCCATATGCGATATCATGTAAGCGAGGTTGATTAAGAGAGTCAAAATATTCCGGCAACTTTATACCAACAACCGAACATTGATGTATACAGCAATCCAATGTTTTCCGGGAAGATTGTTGGTATCCGTTATTGATGATGTAAGTGAACAAGGATAGAAAGGAATTGAATCAGGTAAATTATCTCTAGAAAAGGACATTGAGAAATATTGTCTTGGGAGTAGGGATGAGCTTTCCTCATTTTCCTCAAGATTTCAAGATACTATCTTGATAAGCTTGACAGTACGTCCTCTCATTCTTGTTATCTCAACTTTGCTATCATAGATAGCATAAATGAGACAAGTAATTGTTTTCTTCAAAGGTGACTCAAATGCTACCTCCAAGTCGTAGATTTCCAGGCTTGTGTAACTCTACGCTTTCACACTTAGATCTGCATCTGCCGTGTGAGGTTTGTAAACATAATGAAAGGAGAAGTAGCCATTCTTGTACTATCCATTGTAATTCCATTTGAATCGTCTGTATTAAACATGTTGAGGGCGGTGAAAATAGAACCTTTTCACGTGCGAATTTGCCATCTTTGAAATTAGGCTCATCTGTCTTTGCAAGATACAAATTTCATCCTGATAGAGTGCTAGTTTGCTAACATTAAAGTTGTTGGAAATTGAATGGATTCTTTTCAAAAGCACCAATGAATGCCTCATTTTCCACAAATGTGATATACACCGCCTTTGGCATTGCAGTGGGAAAAAGATTTGGGTAGGCATGTGAGGATGATCCGCACCAATTGTGGAAGTTTGTCAACACACTGTGATTAACTGGATATATTGCATTGTTTTTCCTCAATCTGTCGCATGCTCGTTGATGACTGATGACGGGTTCATTGTTACTTCGCCTTACATTGTAGCACGGCATTACTTATGTTGCCTTGATAGTTTGTAGCTCCAAAGCCATTAACGCGAACTCAGGATTTGCACGAATAAATTTTATTTGCATTTTAACTGTGATAGCAGATATTAGATTGACGAAGGAAATCAAGATAGAGGGTCCTTTCAAGTAATAATTCCTTTGAATCCGCTGTTAAATCCATTCGTCTTTTCAACCCTGTCTTTGAGACATCATCAAATTTCCCTTGCTGATCATCAGACCACCCAGAAACTTGCAAGTGTGACTGTTTAGCTTGCTTTTGAAATTGAGTCATTGTATGTATATATGCTCCATATGGATATGCTCGATCCCCTCCTTCAATCTGTTTGTCATTCAATATTAGATACACATCTGAGAAACAGACTGGCAATAGGAAGATTTGCTAATCCCACTTTTAATCCTTGGATGAATCGTTATTTGTACCATCAGTCTTCTTAATTTGTATACACAACTCTAAATCAATGGATTGACAGTCAATATAATTCTTGAGGATTGGCAGGTTATCAAATGAATAGGCTGTGGTTACCATCGATATTTGTTTGGTGGAGGACTATGTCTACAATTGTTGAGGAGATGATGTCTGTCTGATGAGGGAGAATCGAAGAAACACAAAGCCGAATTGATACTCTGCTATCGTATTAGCCTCTACAAATATGTTGTTTCCTTCGTTTTTGACTTGTTTCTAGTAGCTGTAGAATTTCGTTTGCGGCTTTCTTGTTTTCACTCGACGTCTAGATTTAGAACGTGCTGCTTAGTCGGCTTTTTACTTTTCTGCGTCTTTGCTTAGTAACTCGGCCTGATCCCAAACTTGTCTTGACTTCCTACGCTTCTTCCGAACTGTACGTCTGTCTTTGTTAAATATTCTAATGGCGTCTATGGGCAGATTGCTGCGCGCGCATTTTCATAGATTCACGATATCCTCACCTTGAAGCGCATCAGCTTGACATTTGCACCAAAATCTAAAGCCCTGCTTCCAACACGCTTCATGATTGGTACGCCATACTTTTTGAGTGTTGGAAGAACCATATCGTCTTAGTGCACCAAATATGCCTCCTCCAACTTGTCGTCTTACCTCCAACAAACACGGGATAAACGCTCTGATATGATGGTCTACTGTAAATGCTCTGTCATTATGACTATTGAATAACTATGGAAGTCACAATAGGCGTAAAGCCTTATTCTCGTGACCTTAATATGTAGGGTCAAAACAGTAACACACCACAGAACGGTACTACTTCTCCTGCGTCATCATGAATTGATTATGTCATTCTATTGATGAAATTTCGGCTGATTGGTAGATACATTGTGTTAAAAAATTCTCGATTGATTAGTTGCTTCCTTACGGATGAGAGAGGAAATGTGCGCAGACAGAAGTGGGGCCTCAATGTCGCAAACCCTTGTATATTCAATAATGTTACAGAACTAGACGTATAAGTTACTTATATCACGCTTAGTGATGGGGCTGTATCACCTTTGATGTGCTTCATAAATAGTTGATTTTGAGAATCCCAATGTGGTCGTTAACACGCTATCCAGCTTGATTAAGAGAGTTCTTCCCTACCTTTAGAATCATGCGTTTCTTATGTGGGTCATAAGAAAAGTGATTATTCATCTGCATCAAGGTAATCTACACAAATCATTTAACTTTGTACACAATTCAGATGGCGTTTTCAAGCTTTCAATGTTCAAATTAACTCTTTTTACAAGTTCATGGAAGTAGACAATTCATCACCTGATATGTCTTCGCTGTATACGTGGATATCCATGAAGCATTTGTTGATGCTTTGAGTTTAGAAGAGGACAATTGAACCTTGAATGTATCATTTAATTCTGTCAACCAAGGTGCGCTTTCAAGGCCTTAAACATCCCAATCATTTCAGATCCAAATTCAATAAAGCGGACTCAGACTTTTCCGATGGTGTCTTTTTAGTAAAAACAATAAATTCTGCTCGTTTCAACAGTAAATAAAGTTACTTTCTCTTTCTTATATTCACAAGTCATTAACGTTTCTGGCACTGATCTTGAAACTTTCTTGCAAAGTCTTCAACACTTCTAATGACCTCAAATTTATTTTTTACTCGGATGCTCCTTTTTTGTAATGCATACAATGGCACAATTCTACATTTAAAATCAGTGACTTTCCTCTCCGAATTCACCAACGTCCATTGTACCAATACCTTGATGAGAAAGTTGTTCTGGAATACCCAAAAGTATGACTCAAATCCTTACCTAATACAAGGAGAACATGCTTCCCTTCCTTCATCAATTTTGTTGACCCCTTTATGACTGGTTTGTAGAATTTATTCAAAGTCAGCTTGAAGAGATCATTTATTCGTTCAAACATTCTACCGATTTCCTTTTCTGTATCTTGCAAGCTCATTGTGGGAACCTTAGAATCAAAAGTTGACGTTGGAAATGCCTTTTGAATTTTAATCATGTTTTGGACAGATGGTAAAGATGTTGAAAAAGGATGTAAAGTTAGATGATGAAAAGCCCATGTACCATGTAGACTATTTTGAAATATGCGAAAGCAATCATCCTTCTCTCGCACTTCTTTATGTAATTCAAAATAGTTGTTCTTTAGCAAACTGATATCGTTGTAATAAGTAATTTCAGTTAGAGCAACTTCATGGGGTCCATGCAGAGTAATTGGATTAGCGAATTCAACAGAGTATAGAGATGGTTTGTTACTTGGGAATATCTTGGGGTTGCTATTGCTTGGAAGAATGATATTGAAGTTAGTAGACATGTTAAACTCATATATGTAAGAAGACACATGCTATATTAGCTTAAAAGTTACGAGTGTCTCCCATCTCCACATTTTGTAGATCCTGGTGCGTTATCCAGCTATTGAATGAATCAGGATATCCTTTCCATTTAACTAGATATTTCCTTTGATTGCCATGACCTTTCCTCCTAATTATTTTATCAATCATATACACTCTTCACTTTGTCTACTACTTGCAATTCATAAGAGTAAAATTTTCCTTCAATTGGATTGCCATGGTAATCTATTAATTTATACATGATGGGTCTAAATTTTGTATTTACTTCATCCACAAAAAACTCTTCTTCAGTCCAATTAGGTAGATATCCTTCTCAAATGTAGACTTAACCTTTGAAATCCGAACTCTATCACCAACATTAATTTTCTTTTCATTGGAAATGTTTTTCGCTTTCTTATCATACAATCGAAGCCATACATCCATCGCATTATCTGGGGTAACATGAACTGGTTTCATCTTAATGATTCGATGGTAGCTTTCATTGTAATTCTTAACAAATTTCTGCAGCTCACCTACCCAAACATGTGTATTTTTTGCAGTGAAATAGCGCCATATTTTTGTCTTCAGTGTGCGATTGAACCTCTCAACCATGGCAGCTTTATAAGCACTTTTGACACTAAACAATTCCACATTATGACTTTTAAGGAGACTTCGAACATGAGAGTTTTCGAATTCCTTCCCTTGATCGGTCTGTATTCTTTGCGAAACACGCCCCTCATCGAAAATGCTCTGAAAAGCCGCTTCAACTTCTGGTCTCGTTTAGATTTCAGCGCACGTGCCCAAGCATAGCGAGATAAAATATCTATTACGGTTAAGATGTATTTATAGCCATCATTGTACTGTGATATCTGTTGCATGTCAGCCAAGTCCGCTTGCCATTGACTATCTATATTGTTAACAACATATTTTCTTGTTGGAAACGCTTTCTCGCATTTTTGTGAAGAGTGTAAGTCGGTTGACTCCTCAACCATTCTTGACTTTCTCTATTCCCACACCTGCTGCACGAGCTAGAACTCCGGACGACTGAAACTTGCGGGATGATTTAAGTCGTAATAAATCTTTCTGAGTTTCATGCTGTACTCATCGTCTTTGTTCTGATTTGCACGCGTATTACTCGCACAGCAACTGCTATCACAATTGATATCAACCTCTATGCCCTCTTCTGCTTTACCTTCGAGCGCAGATTTCAAACAACAGCAAAATTTTTGTAACGACATGATATGAGAGAGGCAAGGCTTAATTCATATTTGCTTAATATTTACTATACTCCTTCGCAACACGCATTGAGCGCCTAGTAGCTCTTTTTGGCTGCAGATCATCGGGATCTGCAAGCTCTCGCTTGACCGCCATCGTGGGTGTTTTACTCTTTGATCCATCTTGTAAGTGACCCTTATCCAATTCATTCACAGTCGGTCCTCCAATAATATTGTGAGGTACATTTTGATCAGATAAAATTTTCTGAAAATATGACCACCCTTGTGGTGCACCTAGTTTTCGCCTTACATCTCTGACAGCATATTGTAGAAGGTCATCTATGTGACTATTTCTAATAACATCACCAGTTGTTTCATCTATTATCTCCCCTCTCTCATTGAACTTCACATGTGGATCAATGAAGTCAAATAATCGCTCAGCGCGCACACGATATGGTCGAGGTGTTGATAAGGTTATAAATCGTCGCAACTTGTCACGAATCTGTCGCCTCTCGTCAATGTTTTCAGCTGCTAACTGCATTCGTCGATAGGGATCCTTAATCTTCTGAATTTCCATATCCTTTTGTGTTAGTTCCTTAAGTTGATTCGTAATAGGTTGATCTATATTTTTGACTTCCTGTGCACTTTGTAATGTAGTCAATTGTACATACTCCTCTTGAGGAATGACTACCATCTTTGAATACGACATGTTTGAAAATAATAAGGCAACAAAGTACATTGCTTAAAACTAACTGTGAACCGAGAAAACTGTCATTGGTTTAGCGGAATTAGGTATGATATTTGTTCGAAATCGAAGTCGTTCCGGACATTCCTGGGTTAGATCAATAAATAGATAACCATGTGGTTTCTTTGTTACATCTTCATATATTTTTGAAAGTACTTTAGGTTGTTGAGGTAATATCTGTCTACTGAGATGATGTATCTGACTGCTATCTCTTGGATTTTTAAATATTGCCAAATAATGTGTATTCAAACTTCTAGTTCTTTGCTCTTTCCCTCCATCGAAGATGTTTTGGGTGATGTAGATAATAAAAGCTTCCCTATGATGTGCAGTTTGAATGAACATTTCAGTTACATCCTTTGAAGATTTGCTTTCTCGTAATAGATCATCTAATACTAGTAAGTCACCTGCTTTGATATCCTCAGTTGATGGCAACCCTTGCTTCACCACATAACCTTTCTGGCGAAGTGCAGAATGTAGTTGTGGTTGAAATATTCCATAATACCATTTGACTCTCTTAATTTCCTTGTTAAACATTTCATTTCTATATTGTAGCAATTCAGTTACAAATGTAGTTTTACCGGACTGACTTGGTCCAGCGACACACATTGTGCGATCAGTGAATAGACGAAAATCTGTCATCTTATAATTCCATTAACATTAAACTCATCATCCCGCTAATTTTGCTTAGAACAACAAAGACAGACACATGTTCCAGATCAAGTTTATTTACATTCAGAATAGAAACTTTCAAGTTACATTTACAAATTATAACATTTACAAATTAAAACATTTGTGTTTCCTCATCACAATTAGGATTATAGAAAGTTTTCAAGTCAGCATCTTGGCGCTTCAACTTCAATTTAGGATTCCCATCTTTAGATTTCCGCCCTCGCTTTTTACTCTCTTCCTTCCCATCACTTGAAGCAGTCTTATCAATGTTAATTAAACATTTATCAATTGGTAGTGGTTCATAGACTAGTTGAAGAACCTTCATTTGTAAAGATGCGACTTTACCAGTCGAACCATGTGAACCAATATAAAGTCCGGTAACGTGCACTAAGCCCATATAGCGGCCCCGTTTGAGATCCTCACATTCCATCGCGTTTGTAAAGAGATCGAATGCTTGAAAATGATCCGATAGTTTTAAAAACAGTGTATCGAATTCCGGCAATTCCTTATAACCAACTCCTTCCTCTAATGCCTTTCTCCAATGAGTGGGAGCACTTTCAGGCAGCTCAATACATTCTTTCGCGAAAGAGTCAATAGTTTTAAGAATCACCTGTTGCCATTTTGGAAAAGTCACTCGCATTTGTCTCATATTGCTATACCCTGATGTAGACATACCATTACTGTGCAAGAATGGAACTTGAAGATAAAAGCCATCATCACCATAATTCAAGGTTTGAAAGTAGGACGTATTTCCAATCCCTTGCACCTTTCGTGTCGGACGAAGCTTCAAGAGATCTTGCTCAAAAGCGTCACCTTCCTCTCTGATTGTATACATTTTCTGAGTCATGTTTCAACAAGTACTAATTCGGAGCTTTCAACCAGCGCAAATGAATTGTCACTTGAAAGTGGTAAAATATCATTAAAGCGTCTTCCTTATATACACCTATATATGACTCATCAATCAAAGTGATCACGTGTCACTTTATGATTCGCTAACCTTATATTAACATTGCAGCAGTTGCTGCAATCCTTCCAAGCGGAATATTGATTACACCATTAATACTGTTTCCAATATCATTTAACATACTTAGAAACCCAACACCACCGCGCTGAATTAAGTTTCGCCTTTTCTTATCACTACTTGGATTTCAAAACTTTTTTATGCTATTCAAAGAGCCAGCATTCAACAGAGGCTTGTAAATAGGTAGACATTTGTGTATTGCAAAAGCTAAATCACGAATGAAATCATCACTTGAATTTTGAATCAATTTACACTTCTTCTTATTATCATGTATCCTGTTTAACTTTCGCAACGCCTTTTTAAACTGACTTGAAGGTTTGAAGGACCGTTTCGATTGACGAGAAGATGCCTTCCGTTTTACAGACATTTTTTATTCTAATATGGAAATAGATAATACAATTACAATTTTTGCTTAGTACTTACAACATTATATACAAAAGTTTACAAGCATTCACACAGAGTTTGTTGCTGATACTTATAAAATTACATAAAACACTTAACAAGTTGTAGAGGGAAACTGATATACACTCACATCGGCTAGAGTCTGATTTGTAGCAGTTATGAGCTGCTCAATGTCTTTCATTAGATGTTTTGAAATTGGACAGCACATACAGCAGGGCTTTGAATGGAAAGTCTTTAAAATATTGGCATAGTATGCCCGCAAACTGATTACCTCAGAATGTCCTTGAGCAGCCACATTGATGCTTACTGATGGCGGTCCACTGAACAAGTCCAGTTTGCATTTGTCACCCTTCTCGTCATAGTAGCTGGAGGTGATAATGTCATGGAGACATGTGTTGAGTTTCCGTTGGATACTGGTGCACCAACAGCGAGAGTATTCCGGTACAATCTCCGTTTGAGCTAGTGGGCGAAATACTTCATTGAGCCAAAATCTTGCAACTCGTGTAAGAGCGTTGTTCACGACTCTCATTAGCATTCTCTGCACCACAACGTCCTCTCCGCAGCGGAAATACTTCACTATTTCCTCCATCAGATCCACCAAATCCGCTTTATAGCCAGTTATATTCACGGCAGAATAAAATATATTGCCAGTGAAGAGTTGACTTCGGTAAATTATTGAAATGGGAATGTTGGTAGTGAACGACATGCTGATTGACATTGTATTAGCCTCAAATTATGCTTGAAATAGAACAGTACAATGTCCTCCTTATATAGAAAAGTCACACAAAGACACAATAGTGACCAATCACAGACCTGCATGATGACTCATCATGCACGATATACAGTGACTGTTGAAGATATTTCTTCATCACAAAGGGGACAAGATGAAGTTTCAAGGGGTACATAACATGTAGAACACATAACGCTATGAGAACATGGCAAAAAGAGAAGGGATCGTTCCTGTTTAAAACATTTAACGCAGTTCCGTTCACATAATAATTTAAATGTCTCTTGTTCTAATTTCCTTCTGAAGTCACTTTTATTGGGAGAACTTGCAGTGTAGCATTGCAAATTCCTTTCTTTGTTATATCGGATTCTCATCTTCCTATCATATGTCAACTAGTATCATAAGCTCAATTATTACCAGATTTAGCTTATTCACGTCACGGAGTTAGACGAATGGTTATATTTATGAATTATACTTACATTTACTAACTCTTTCACTTACAGTTATCCATGCCTATGTCTAGATAAGACAGATTCGTTGCAGGCGGAAGACAAGTTTTCAAACTATAGATCAACGAAAAACATGAGATTACTTTTTCCATTATTTAATATGCGAGTAGGACACCCCAACCGTGATATATAGTTTCTATACGAGCATGCACACCGTTCATAACGTTTGAGAACAAGTATACAAACTTAAATGGACTGTCTGATAGAAACTCACCTCTCATCCACGGATAAAGGAGCCGGTCAAAAGCACAACTGATGCCTCTGTTTGGTTGATTTCGGTATCACCCAAGAAGACGGAACTGTGAACAGTGACTTTGGTCGTCGTCGAAAAAGTCGAAGACTGTGAACTGTAAAGAAAATCAAATCCAATAATCAATGTATATGCAAATAATGAAGAACTAGATGGTAATTACTGTTGATGCTTGAAACAAGTCAGAATATAAGCATGTTATAGTAATGAAGTGGTCAGTCATTATGGAAACCGAAGAAGTTGCTCAATTTGTTCATTTCATAGTCCTCATAGAGCAACATAACATAGAACAACATACCACATATACAAAAATGGACATTAATGGAGCAGAGCATAGATACAAGATAAAATTTTACGCAGGTCAACATCAAAAGTTCAACAGCTTTTAGGGGCCATGAGGCAGTAATATGGCTACCGAAAACCCTGTTTGCAGAAAACTTGAATAACTAGTGGTTTTTTAAACATTGTCTTGGTCGTTCATATTACGCTTTGGGAGGGCCAAGTATAGACATCAATTTCAGGAAGATTAATGATGTCTTTCTAGTTCTTTAGTTTTGGGTGCTTGAGGAAAGGAAGCTGAGATTTGTGAGATTGGCTAAATAACTACCAGTATCACCATTCACCACTATGAATGAAATTGATACAATACCATAGAACCCATATTTTCACTATGTTATCTAGGTCGTACGCCCTTATGGATAACGCGTAGTGCTCAGATTATAAGATCAAAAGTTAAAAAAATTACAATACACATGGTCTTACCGATACATATAGGCCTAACTGTAACTAATATCAGTCGTCGAGTTTATGACGTATCCTTTTAACTTCATATATGTACTAACTTAAAATAGTCATAACGCACAAAAGAATAATGATAACGGAGAATTATATCCAACATCATTGACCGGAAAATACAACTTAATTGTTGGATAAAACCACGTCGAAAAATACATCCTCATTCAGCAAATCCATCTGATTGGCCGATGGGATAAAGGAAATTCGTAATGCACATGAACTGTAGACAATCAATGCCTATTCTTGGTATATTTCTATGCATATCCTTAATTCTCATGTAGAAGATCATGAACTAGAATGAATAGTGAAGCGAATAATATGCGAGAATAATATTATGCGAGCATAACATAAGATAATGATTGAACTACTTAATCAGCCAATGGGAAGGGATGGCAAAAAATAGCTTTTCGACATAAACGCACAGTCATAAACGGATTATGTGATAAAATTAAATCAAAGCAGGAAAGCATAAAATTATAACAAACTCTGACATAGAAATTGCAAAACGAGCTTATTCTATCGTGTTTTCATTTCAACCAACCTCAAAGGCATTGCAGAAATATCATCTTCAAACATGATTGTCTGTTGCAAATTGTACCTTATGTCTAATTTCTATGTGTGTGTTTTAGTAGCATGTTTTAATTACATGCACCTTGTAAAGTTATCTGAAATAAACCTTTCGAGTATTGGTTTCACTTTCGTGTGCCATGCTTGCAACAACACCTTCGTTCTGACGACATTGATTTCATGTATACTTAAATTATTAATTCATGCTATTTAATTCAATACAATACAAACTACATCAATTGGCGTTAGCGAGCAGGATTATTTATACAAGATGAGTTCCGAATTAGAAAGGTTGGATATTCATTCGTCCGAATGTACGGACTGGTTCACCAGGTTTGAACTATATTGCTTGACCAATGATAAAGTCGATCCTACCACGAATAAAACGGCATTTTTATTAACATTAGCCGGTGCAGAAGCATATAAGCTAATCAAGAATCTAGCTTTTCCTAAGACACCCGATTCTTTGACTACTACTGAGATTCGCGATTTAGTCGTGAAACACACCACTCCACAGAATTATGAAATTGCTGAACGGTCCAAGTTCTATTCGCTCTATCGGCGTTCCGATCAGACAGTGCGTGATTTTATTGTACAGATGCAGGGACAGGCCTCCACGTGTAATTTCGGGTCTTCCTTGGAGGAGCACTTGCGAGACAGGTTAGTAGCTGGCATTAATCACAATGAAATTAAGAAGAAATTGTTGTTGGAAACCTCCTTGACTTATTCTAAAGCAAAACAGATTTGCGAATCATTTGTTGACATAACGGCAGCGATATCCAAAAACGAAACAGAGTCAGTTGTTCACAAAATTCACAGTTCTTCCAGGAAAAAATTCAGTGCAAATTCAAGATTCCAGAAATCACATCAGCCGAGTAGACTTAGGGCCGTATTCATAGTCACTGCTATATCTTAGCTACAGCTTAGCTGTAGCTAACTAAACAATATTGGTATTCATAGTTCACAGCTATTTTTTAGAGCTTAGATGGCGTCTTTCAGGTTCCATTATAATAGTTAGATAGCTTTTTAGATGTCTAAACTCTATATTAACCCTCTAACATCCAAGAAAAAATATTACGTTAACGTCGAGTGGGGGCCTTTGAGGCCCCCAGTGTATTTTTCATGATAATGACTAACTGTTTGTTTAGTTATGATACTGAACTCAATAAGGATGTTTAAGGAAAATACACATCCAACATTTAGCATTAATAGCTCTATAGTCTAACACATTACATACATATGTAATATACATTTACTGTACATTGATACATGTAGGCCTCTGAGATTGCCATGAAAATCAAAACAATTCAGATATAGAAGCTTTTTATAGCGTATCTATAAAATCAATCCGTTGCACAATGTTCGCAGATGATGCGACAATGTTCATTACAAACGTTTCTTTTGCATTCATGGCAGATCTGTCTGACCTTCCTCTCCAATCTTCGAGGACAGAGGTAGCAGCGGCGTCTGGCGAGATTGAAGGTTCCGCGAACAGGTCCTGGAGTTCCAGCCGAAGAGACCTCTGCTTCGTCAGACACCGCCATCAGCTGTGTTCCTAGTTCTATCAGGAACAAACGGCGTCTATGAGATGCTGCAGGGTAGTATTGAGGATGGATGGAGGTGTAGATGACAAAGGCATTGTAGGAGGCCATGTCAATTAGATTGCAGAATATGGCAAATGGCCATCGCCTTGTCTTTCGTTTGCAAGAATATGACCTGCACACTTGATCAAGAGTGTCGACTCCGGCCTTGTTTCGATTGTAATCGAGAATCATTTTTGGCTTTCTTGGTTCCTCTGGCTGACATTCATCGTCATGATGAAACGTTGAAATAAGTGCCACGGCCTTCCCTTTCTTGGGAACGTAGGAAACTAGAGTAACGTCTCGTTGGAAGCCAAAAATACTTGTGAATGGTTCGCGACCGGGTGATGGTTGCATTTCTTTCGGAAGCTCACCTTTATTCTTTCTCATTGTTCCGGAATATGTCAGATCACGACCAAGAAGTGCTCGGGCAACTTCAAGGCTCGAGAAGAAATTGTCTGCAGTTATGTGACGGCCGGTGTTCGAAAGAAATTCCGATAATTCCAAAACGACTCGAAATGCTTGTCCTACCTCACGATTCGCGCCGATGCGTCTGGTATAGATTTGAAAATTGCAACAATAGCTGTTTTCAGAGTCTGCCAGAATCCAGATTTTTACGCCGTATTTTCCAGGCTTCGATGGAATATAGACTTTGAACGGGCATCTGCCTCGAAACGTCACCAGCTGCTCGTCAATAGTCACATTTTCTCCTGGTTTGTAGCAGCTCCGAAACCTTGAAGCAAAATACTGCGCTAGCTCTCGGATAGGAGCTGCTTTATCCGTGATGCGTCTGGCAACTCTGGTATCCCGATTATCAAATCTCAAGTACCGACGGATTTCACAAAATCGCTGACGAGACATGGCTCTGTTGAAGATACTGCGTCCATGATCATTACTCCACATTTGCTGTATCGGTTCGTGCTTGGCTCTGTAGACACCAGCTAATATAAGTACACCAATGAACACGTAAATTTCCTCTGAGTCAACGTCTTTCCAAGCGGCGTTTCTGCGATGACCTTCTTGATTGCTAAACGTAACGATCTTATTCACAACTTCCGCAGTAAAAAAAAGTTTGAAAGCATGAGCGACGCTTTCACCTCCAGAGATGGCCTGCCGAGTAGGTCCTTTGGCTTCACGAAGAACGTTGTGACATCGAGGTTGTCCACCACTGCTGCTCACAGAATTACGATTCCAGACCACTTGACCATTCTTCGACACCATTTGTTCGGAATGCCCCACATTGACGCTGTGAACACTCGAATTGGACTGTTCTTCGTCGGCGGAGCTGTGTGATTTAGATGATGCGGTGCCGTCATCCGGCTCGGACTCATCAGACGTCAAATGAACGTCATCGTGAGTTTCAAACAGTAACTGATTTGCCAAGTTGGCAGCGGCTCGGCGTGCAGAATGTCGAGTCGATCGTGTAGAAATGCGAACGTTGTCTGTGCAGTCACTATAGCTGAGGCTGGGGATTTTAGGAGCGTCATGTGATTGGATGCGATGTGATTCGATGCCTTCTCACATGACACAATATGCAAGCAGAGCGATAACTGTATACGTGTGGCTGATGCAAGAATGGGACAGAACCATCGCGATGAAAACCATCTCTCTCGCTACGTATTCAACAGTGATGGAAATATTGACAATCACATGTGGCAGAATACACCTCTAATCATAAATTATTTGTTCAATTGTGATTTTATGATGCGTGAACTACGCATTCAGTGAATTTTATTCAATCTATAATTTATCATGTACTATTGGCTTTACCTGATATCACAAAAAGAGCACAATGCATGCAAAATTTGTCAAAATAGAGATGGGGGCCTCTGAGGCCCCCACTGGTACTTAACGCTACAAAAAATCTAGAGCCATATAGCACCTAAACTAGTGCGCATGGAGACTTAAAAATTCACATGCATGTTCTAGACATGATAATTGAAGTTCTCAGGA
Source organism: Prostheceraeus crozeri (assembly GCA_907163375.1). Classification (NCBI taxonomy): domain Eukaryota; kingdom Metazoa; phylum Platyhelminthes; order Polycladida; family Euryleptidae; genus Prostheceraeus; species Prostheceraeus crozeri. The sequence continues at coordinate 276,709 of CAJQUW010002911.1, read as the reverse complement.
AATCTGATTAAACTTGTTCAAAAAATGGATAGTCAGGAATAAAAATAAAAGTCGCTGGGGGCCTCAGAGGCCCCCATGGACGTTAAAGGGTTAAAGACTTGGTTTGGTCATGAATTGCATTTCTACAGTTATGGCTTACTTCATTGCCAGAAACAACCGACGGAAGAGATATCACTGCGTTGAAAATCCTTTTGAGAATTTCTGCGACACGGAATTTGTTGAGCGCTGCCGCTTTGACAGTGCTGGACTTGCATATCTTTCCGAAATAGTAGAGCAACACATGCCAAATATCAACAGCAACCGTGGTCGTCCAATCTCACCTTCTGTTCAGCTGGCTACTGCCTTGAGATACTACGCGACAGGCTCCTTTCAAATTGTATGTGGTGACCTCGTAAACATCTCGCAACCTAGCGCCAGTAGATGCATAACACAAATTACAGACTGTCTATTAACTGAAATGAACAATTTTATCAAATTTCCGAATGGTGAAGAATTGAATAGACAGAAATCTCTATTCTACGACTTGCATGGAATACCTTCTGTGATCGGTTGCATCGACTGCACACATATACGCATCAAAGCACCAAGTTCTCCGGACTCATACGCCTCCATAAATAGAAAAAACTATTATTCTGTGAATTGCCAAGCAGTGTGCGATGCTGAAAGACGATTTACAAATTTTTATGCCGCTTGGCCAGGAAGTTGTCATGATTCATTTATTTTTCGCCAAAGCCAATTGTACAACACATTGCAACAGGGACCACATCTTCCCTGTGTAAAAAAACGCATCGGTCCATTAATGGCCGATTGCCGTCGCATTGGGTGAGTGTCGATGGTGGACGTCACTGCCGGCTGCCAGATGGCAAGGTGATGGTAAAATTTTCTCTCTTTCTCCCTCTCCTAATTGAAAGACTTTATATGGTCTGTCATGGAATTCTAGATAATAACACCTGGAATGGACACTCTCTTTTCCCTAATACGATGAGAGGCTATTCATTCTCGACGCCTAGCGTCGCTGATTTCATCCTATGGGTAGCACATTAATAAGACAACTGCGCTGTGCGTTGACGGTGGATTTATAATTCACAAGTGATATCATTTAACCGTTTTTTATACACCTGATTTACGTGGTTTGCCTTTTTTGAAGCAATAACAGAACACATGTTTTTAATCCATCATGTATTTCTCTAGCGCCCAGAAAACTTTGAGGCCTTGGCTTTTGTCTTTGCCTTCTCGTTTCTTTCGGAGAGGCGCTTCGTGTAATTTTTTAAAAAACAGTTATACAGAAGATGTGTCATTTCATGAACATGGTCATGTCCTGCGGTACACATTGTGCGACCAAAAGCGTCAGGGTCATAGTCAAAATAGAAATTTTCGACAATCAACTGAAACAATTGTCGCGTCTGCTTAGACTGAAACAGCTTCAGCGACAAAGTTTAAGAAGAACTTATCTCTCTAAAAATTTTCCAACTACATACACCAAGTGAGATCACATGATTCAGAGGAAAAAATAAACCACCTCTATTTATTGAGTCAAGGAACTCATCTGACGATGTGTCTTCGTCAACGGATAAATGTCTATCATTATCATATTCGCTCACAGATGATGTAATTTAAGGGAAACATGTGGTGAATCATCTATTCAGCTTCCCATCCTAACGCCTTTTACTTAATGTGCTGACCAGCGAGCAATTATCATCAAGCGAGCCAAAACCTCTCCTCTGTTCAGCCATGGAATCCATGGTTCAGCCAGCCTCTCATCGTCCAGCGAGAGGAAGAAATTTAGGGAGTGTCCATTCCAGGTGTTATTATCTAGAATTCCATGGGTCTGTACATCAGTCACAATGACGTAAGAATCCTCTTCCCATCTGTGTTCACACACCTCTCCACTAGAGTAAATAACTTCGTCAATCGCCTGCCAAACTAATGATGCAACCGGCCTTCATTCAATGAGTCACATAACAGAGGATGGGAGCGGAGAGAAACTGTATACTGCATCCAGGCGTCATTCATTTGCTCCCGGTCTATCGTGCGTGTTTTCACTTTCATCAGTCAGCTCAGCACCAGCGTTAATACATGTAGCTACATCGTTCTGCGGTCTTAGGCATGAATTTTCAAAGCTTTTAACGACACCTCCAGTTATTCATTCGTGTTTTGGAGATTTAGAGGATTCTGTCGTATTTCGACGTTCACAACCAATTTTCGTATTATACCGGCGCTTTTGTTCATTTTGGAAATAGTTCTCCATCTTCATTGCTACACGTTTTGATTCACATCTTTCCGACTCATCGACCTATAGTCTCTCCATCTTCGCTGAAAACCATTAAGTTGATGTGATTGATATTATTGCCGAAAAGTCATTTGAAGTGATTTCAAAATGTGATCAAATATTAGAATTACATACCGCTGCAGTCGAATAATCGAATAAAGGAAGGTGAATTTCCGAAGGAGGATTGGAAAACATGGAAATTATAATGTGAGTTTTTTAAGGACCTGTTCACTGGTCAATTGCGTCATACTACAATTAGATCTGCGTAACTTTAAAAATCAGACAACTACAATTTATGATATTCACTTTTCATACATGTAACGTGTAATTCGTGTATTCGCTATAGCTCGCAAATGTGGTAATCGGAAAAAAACATTTCTGTCCATCTATACATACCTATGCATCTAGGTTATACATACCGGAATTATGTAACAGAGTATGTAATTGAATTACTAGAATTTGTGTACAGTATGTTAAGAAATCTCTTAAATAATAAATTTTAGCGATAAATGTAAAAATACTTCGGAAGATAGGTACAATAGATGGACAGAAATGTTTTTTCCGATTTCTGCATTTGCAAACTATATCGAAAAAGTATAGACGTAAAATATAAAAAACTTTTTCGAATGTTGGATTTGAACGTAAATGTCGTCTTTCAAACTCCAAAAGTCAGTATACTTAAATCTGAAAGATAAAACACCAAAGTTGTTGAAATCATGCCTTTTGTATCAATTCACATGTCAGGTTGATCCTGATACCCAATAGGCAAAAAGACGATTTCACCAACGAATAAGTGAATACATAAAAGGTAACACGGCAGTAAGCACTCACTTAAGTAGATGTACTGCATGTAGCAATAGAATACACAACTGCTTTGAAGTTGAATATCAAGGTAGAAATAACTCAGAATTCTATTAGAATCATTGAAGCTATCAAAATAAATGAAAAATTACCTACATTGAATAGAGCATTAGGATATAGCGGAAAATCAGTGTTTCTAAAAATCTTTTAATAAAAATTACAGTAGAATACACAAATTACACGTTACATGTATGAGAAGTGAATATCATAAATTGCTATTGTTTGATTGTTAAAATTATATGCATACAACTGTAGTATGACGTAGTTGAACAGTGAACAGACCCTTAAGTACAGCATTTTTTAATGAAAGCAATTCACTTTACATGTATAATATGAGTTTCATTGATTCTTTCATTTTTAAGTACTGTTCAAAACCTTAAATTCGGTAGCTTTGAATCCTGATGGATGCTTTGATACATCCACCGGACTCAAAATTACACTTGCTTGAGGTTCGATCGGCATTTCCATTATTTCTCATTGGTTGTAAAGTATCATGAAAATTAGTGCTCGTCTGAGTGCATTGAAAGTTCGAGACCATGACTCTCTCGTCCTCTGGTGGAATTTAAAAGAATGCTACTTGAATGCATCCGTAATAAGTATTATACCTGATGCTACTATTTATATATTATGTATTTATTAACTATTATATATAATAAATACAATTATTATAACATGGATATTATTGAGTTGTCTCAATGCTGCAAGGGCAGGTTTTCATGCAGGATTTGTCGTTGGCATATTAATGGGATTTACGGCGACAGTTTGATGGCGCTATGTCGATGCAACGTCATTGGCCCGACATCGACCAATCAGGAACCATAACTGCTGGCCCGGGAACGTTTTTTTCACAGGGTTGGTTATCTGCTGGGAGACGCCGGCTATCCTGGTAGTGCTTTTATGCTAGTTCCGTATGCAGTGCCAAATGCACAAGGTCAAGCGCGATACAATTTTGCTCATAGTGGCACTCGGATGCGCATTGAGCAATCTTTTGGCATTTTGAAGCGACGATTTGGATTACTACACAAGGAGCTACAAGTAACTCCCGAAAAGGCTTGCAGGCTCGCCACGGCATGTGTGATTTTACATAACATTGCTATCACTCGCAATATGCCTTTGCCAGAGATGGGTAGAATGGAAAATGTTGATGAAGGAACACATGTCCAAGACAACCAAGCTGAAGATGAACAAGTAAATGAAGGTGGAGGATTATTCGTGACAATATAGCAGCTTCGTTTTTGCAATGAAATTTTGATAAATTTTGTGATAAAAATTAACTGTGATAATGTCCGGAAAGAAAACAACGATTGATTACAATAACAGTTTTATCTTATTTATCAAATACCACTCGTATAAGAGAGCATGAAGAAAATGACTATACTGTTTTTTTATGTACTAAATATTATTTTCATATCCCAAGTTCTGTGAGAGCTGTTCTCTCCACATGGTGTAACAGTCATGCTGTACCTGAAGCACATAATAGTGCTTCTTCAGCACAGTAGCCTGCATCTTGCGTATCTCAGTATCGGTAGGCACGCTTCCTTTCGTTCGAGGGAACCCTGTGTCCCCTGCTTCCCGTGTCCACGCCTGAGGACCGTCTGGTCGTACCTGAACTGGCTCCAACTCGTGCATTGTGACGTTCTCCACCGTAGACTGGAAGCTGCTACTCGCATGACTCCTCTCTTCCTCTCTGTCAGGCGTCTCAATAGCAGAGTGAGTGTGGGCTTCAGTTTTACCCAAATCAAACTGTCTACGATCAATGGCAGGTGCTCCGCTCTCAAGGCCACCTGTGATGCCATGAAAAGAGGCACTGCCATCATACACAGTAGCCACTGCAGTCATGCAGGTCGGAAGTGCAGAGATAGGAGAGCCACCGCCTGTTCCTTGGGCATGTCTTCTCTGTTGTGCCAGCTTTTCTTTTGTCATCTGCTTGCAGTTGCTCCACTTCTTTGAGGCTCGCTCCCACGTTCTCCCGTGTCCGAAGCGGCTGTTCAAAACCGACGTAATTTTCTGCCAGCACTCTTTTCGCATTTATGTACTAGACTTGTCACCAGGCATCGGTTCAAAAATGCGTTTATACTTGGCGTACTCTTCTGCCAGAACAGCAATTTCATCATCGTGAAAAGGTGCTTTCCGCTTGCGCTCTTCAGACCGGGACATTGTCAAACGTCAGACGGCCGAGTACAATGCAGCCAGTCTCCCTCACAGCTGTGTTCACACAATGCGTGCATGCGAGAAATCAAGGTTTGAAGCTGATTGGTTCTTCGATGCTTAGCGGCAGCTTAGTCACGGCTATTCTAAGAAATCTTTATGAATCCCAGTTAGATAGCAATGAAATTCGGGTCTTAGCCAAGTCGTAGCTTAGCTGCGTCTAAGACATAGCTGAAGCTGCCACTATGAATACGGGCCTTACTCATAATTCATTTCTTCAAAATTCCAGTTCTAATGCTAGTCAGTTTGGAAAATGTTTATCATGTGGAGAACAACACAACAGAGCTACGTGTAGGTTTAGACACGTCACTTGCAACAAGTGTAACCGTCAAGGTCACATAGCGAAAGTCTGTCAAACCGCTTCTCAATCCACGTCCCAAAATCAATCCAATTCAACTAGCAGGCCCATAAGTTCAGGTTGTTCATCCTGCGGTGGAAGGAATCACTCGTCTCAGGCATGCCGATTTCGAAATGCCACATGTAAGACTTGTTCTAGGAAAGGACATATAGGCAGAGTCTGTCGTTCCGGGGTGGGATATGTTGATGATGGTGAAGAGTCAAACATCTCCACAGTAGAGAATGAATTTGCTGACTTAGTAATGTATACCGATCTTTCCGGTTCACACATTAAGAAGTTTCTCACAGTTGCCGATTCTCATGCACTGAATGAAGTTGAATTTATTATTGACACGGGTAGCCCTCATTCATTTATTTCGATCGAGAACACCTTTTGTTTCAAGGAGAAGATATGTCCAGCAACCAGAAGTTGTCGAGGCATTACCGGTCATACATACACGTACTACGGTGAAATCGACTTGTTTGTTGAAAATTCTCATAAAGCAAAATTCTGTGTTTGTGAAGGTCTCAACATACTCGGATGGAAAGATATACGCATACTCTATCCACAGATTGCTGAAATATTGAATCGACGTCCAGGTCAAGTTATATCTGATGAGATTGTGGGTCTTCTAAATTCCACGACGGATTTTTCCTCACTTAGCACGCTTATTGAGACCGTTTCCCAGAGTTCAGGTGGTTTGAAGGTCGATCCGATCCATATTGATTGCGAAATTACTGAGCCTGTTTTTCATAAGTGTCGTCCTTTGGCGTATGGATTACGTGATTCAGTGAAAGCGAACCTTGAGAAGCTGGAGAAGTCCGGTATTGTTGAAAAGGTCAATAGTTCAAGGTGGGCCACACCTATTGTGTGTCCCATTAAGGCAAACGGTACTGTTCGCATTTGCGGAGACTATAAGGTCACAGTGAACCCTTTTTTGCGCCAACGAGCGTGTACAACACCCGAGCCTGAAGACATTTTCACACAGTTATCGAACTCCAGCGTGTTCAGTCGAATTGATTTGGAGAACGCTTTCCTTCAGTTGCCTTTGGATGAGCAGTCGCGCGAGCTCAGCACCATAAACACTCCATTCGGTCTCTATTCGTATAGGTTTCTCCGTTTGGCATGACGATTTCACCTAGTGTATTTCAGGAGACTATTGACAAGATTCTGTCAGGCATTGGTAATGTGGTAGCCTACCAAGATGATGTGGTAATTCATTCCAAAGATCGAGAATCCCACATGCACACATTGACTACTGTTTTGAAACGTTTCTGTGAATACAACGTCAAGATCAACAAAACCAAAAGTGTTTTTGCGGTTGAGAAAATCAAATATTTAGGTTTCGTTTTATCGAAAGATGGAATTCATCCAGATGTTGACAAGTTTGATCCTATCATTAAGTCTCCTGATCCTACTTCCGTTACCGAATTACAGTCAATTCTCGGTTCATTGCAGTACTACAGCCGATTTCATGCATCTTTCGCAGACACAGCCGCTCCTTTGTTTGATCTTTGTAAGTCTGAACATGTATTCGAGTGGACTCCTGACCATAGTCGTAGATTAAAAGCCTTGAAAGAAATGGTTTTTAGTGGTCTATTGCAACCCTTTAGGAAAGGCGTTGATACCAAAGTCATTTGTGACGCATCGGAGTATGCTATTGGTGGCATGTTGGAGCAGGAAGGCAGACCAGTGATATGTGTTTTGCGTAAGTTGTCTAAGAGTGAACGGGGGTACTCTCAAACTCAGAAGGAGGCTCTCGCGTTAGTATGGTGTATTAAGAGACTGCACAAGTTTTTGTATGGATTGCGTTTTACTATTGTCACTGACCATCAGTCGTTGTCTTATATTTTCCATCCTCAGAAGTCACTACAGAAAGGAACGTCGCACATGCTGCAAAGATGGGCTATTCATTTATCCCAATACAGTTATGACATTGAATACCGCAGCGGGAAGAAGATTCCACAAGCAGATTTCCTATCAAGATTTTCCCATTTTAGTGATTCGAATGATCTAGATGATGATACTGCTCTTTTCGTGAATCCACTGACTATTGATGCTAAGAAGTTAGCAGATGAGACGAAACGCTATTACAGTAATGTACTCTACGCCCTTCGCCAAGGTTGGTCGTGTAGAGCGAAGAAATTGTTCCACAATATATATATTCATCGTGATGAATTGAGTGTCACGCCTGAAGGTTTTCTTTGTTTTCGCGAGATGATCATTATTCCTCCTGTTCTACGAAAAGAAGTATTGACCCATTTACATTCTACTCACCTCAGTGTCGAACACATGAAGTCTCTCAGTCGCCTCACATGCTGGTGGCCGACAGTCAATGCAGACATTGAAAATTTTGTCAGTTGTTGCGATAATTGTAAAGAAAAAAAGAGAGCCAGGACATCACAGCTTAAATCATGGCCATTGACATACGATAGGATGCAAAGAATACATGCTGATTATGCTGGTCCCATTAAGGGGTATTATTTCCTTGTTGTCATTGATTCTTATTCGAAGTGGCCGGAGGTGTTTATCACTCGTGAAGCTACTGCCGATTTCACAGAAAGATGTTTAAGGTCATTCTTTGCCAGAGAAGGTGTGCCACAGGTCTTGGTCACTGATAACGGTTCACATTTTGCGGGTAATTTGAAAAATTGGCTCCAGAGTATTCATGTGACACATTTGCACACGGCACCCCGACATCCACAGTCGAACGGGCTAGCCGAAAACTTCGTGAAGTCGTTGAAGTATGCTATTTCGGCAGTAATCAAAGAAGTTAATACGTTTTATGAATTGCAAAACTTTGTACTGAACTTTCTATTTCAATACCGTAACTGTGAACATCACACCACACGTCAGCGACCTAGTGTTCTTTTAGAGGTAGTGCTTTGAGAAGTCAGGTGATAGGTAGTTCGAAGGTGACGTTTAGAAGAGGTAATGACATGCGTCTATGCAACGGTATAGTTCTTCAGAAGTTGGGAAACAGAATGATGACGATCATGGATGCCGCAGATGGATCCGTTCATAGGAGGCACATAGATCAATTGACATTCGTGAAAGATTCGGTTGAGTTAAGAGAGGGTGTAGAGAGGATTGAACGAGAAATGGTGGAAACTAGAGATAGTTCTGATTTTAGGACCACAAATTCGGTTGAAGCGCATACTGGCACTAACACTTACACAGCAGCAGTTAGACAACACAAATGCTACATCAGCACCTTTTCACGCTACAAGTCCCGAGAGAGAGTCTTGGAGCAGTCCCGATCAGAGCGAGCCGAAGCCGAGGAGAAGTTCCGAAGTCGAGACTAGAAGTCCCGAATGCGAGCAGACGAGAAGTTGGAGATCCGAGAATGTTGGTGGACAGATTGTGGACAATGGAAGACCTAGGCGTAATCGTGTTGAACGCCATTCAGTGACTGCTGATGACAATCCTATTCGTACCGGTTCTGGTCGTTGTGTTAGGCGACCTAAGCGGTTGGATCTGTGACACTAAAGCTCTAAATTACTTCTTGGTGATTACCGTTCATTTCACACGTACAACAAACATTGACACTAATATCTGCTATTTTTCTCTTCTAGTAAGATCCCTTTTTAAAAGGGGGAGAGATGTTGCAAATTGTACCTTATGTCTAATTTCTATGTGTGTGTTTTAGTAGCATGTTTTAATTACATGCACCTTGTAAAGTTATCTGAAATAAACCTTTCGAGTATTGGTTTCACTTTCGTGTGCCATGCTTGCAACAACACCTTCGTTCTGACGACATTGATTTCATGTATACTTAAATTATTAATTCATGCTATTTAATTCAATACAATACAAACTACATCATTGTCATTAACAAGAATTTTGCATAGTGATACACAAAGCATGGATATTTTAACTGGCCTGGTGAAGAAATGAACGGAAACTACCTCAGGAAATTCATTCTTAGCTAATACCTTTCTTGTATTATCAAAGACATTTCTTTGATTGCGAACCTTTTTCATTTAAAACTCCTGTTCTATTTTGCAATGTTTTATTGAATATATCATTGAACACATGATTCAAAGATGTAGAAAACGTTTACCATTATTAGTAATGGTAAACGCAGATAGCATGGTATGAACCTGTATGGCTAGACATACTGCCCATAGATTTACATGCTTTCATCAATTACTCATCTCAAATAAACCTATATGTTAGCATTTTCTAAATATCGTCACAAGAAATTATATATATAACACTCCTCAGCAGCGGCAGCAAATCTGTTAACTTTGGAAAAAGCAACTTATTGTTTTTGTGCCAGCTGGTCATAGATTTGATCTATGGTTTGTGATGATTGAACTCTTTGAATATGTGTTTTGGGTAATCGCCTACCTCAGAAATGTTAAGCCATAGACAATGCTAATGCATTAAACTTACAGAATATTTATAAAACTCCAACATAAACGAATTAAACATGGAATTAAAGATAGGTCAAGCAAGTTAAAAATATGAAGACTGTTTGATTATCTCGTTTTTAAAGAGCCACAACAAGAAAACGTAAAGATGCAGACATGCAGGCCAGCTAAGAGATTGAATTCAGTTTTTGTTTTAGTCTTTAGAAAACAAGACTTCATTTAAGTTCGAAATTTTCAGCTGGGATGTCCACATTCACATGGCAAAGATCAGACAGACCAGCCAGGACTTTTGAAACTACAAGTACTGGCATGCAGCATGCTATTAGAATAGCAAAATAATTCACTTAATTAAAAGGAATGAAATTCGAGTGAGATTACACTGCATTGTCAATTGGAACTGTTCATAATCTAAGATTCTGCCGCAGAATTTTCAGCCGAGATAATGAATGACGTTATAATACTGACATCGGCAGAATATTCAGTGGTTTTTATGCTGTCATTCATTGGCTCCACTGAATATTGACTGCCTGCATAATGTAGTTATTGTACAAACTTATACTAAAAAATCTCTGAAAGCATATAAGATCGATTTAAGTGTTGTTAAAATATCCATTTGAATTAATGTATTGATGTATTATTCTGTCATTTTTCGCCATCGTTCATCAACACGACTGTAAATTCTATACCGATGGAATGTGAATCAGCTTAATATTCAGCCGGCTGAATTTCAGTTAATCTATATCTAAATTGTAGGCTTTCTGTATAGATCTCTAAAAAATATCGAATGAAAAGCTGTCGCAAATTCGCGCCAAAGCATAATCAACCATTGCAATTACTGATATATTGCACCCCAATGAACAGGCCTAGTACAATTAGATTCTAATGAAAAGGCTGACTCTTCCTATATTATGTTCATATATTGCTTAGTACTCATAAACAACTTAATGCTGCAACTTAGTACTTAACAAACTCGGATATCTGTCATTATATCTTAAGGATACTCATCCGGTATATCCTTGTGAGGTATGACCTTCAAATATCCGTGCACTATCCACGGATATCGACTATCCTTCTCATCATCTGCCACGGAAAATAGAGGATATCTCCCGCATATCCGTGGATATCTGTTATCCTCTTATCACCGTATCGACTTATTAAAAGTAATCCGCGGTTTTTTTGTGGTTATCTTCCCTGTATCCGTTCGTTCCGCGGATTTTTCTTGCTGGGTGGGTAGGGACCAAGGTTTTACACGATTACGCGAATTAAACGGAAACCGTGTAAATCATCATTTTTTGGTTAAACCGTGTAAAACGAAATAAGCCTTGTAATGCCGTGTAAAGACCAATTCAGACCGCCATACTTGTGTGCTACAGTGTGCATAGCCTGTCATAGGCTTAATTCTAAATGCAATTTGGAATTCCGTGATGCGCGCACGAATTCTGTGGCACGAATATAGCAGACGGAAAGTAGGGAAGCCTGGTTGCATCTCTCACAGCGCGTCACGCAAGCAAAATTACAAAGTGTTTCTGCAGCACTAGACAAAACGTGATGACGTGCCCCTTCCTCCATCTCCACGGTGGAATAGTTGGTTTGCGGCTGTTCGTCACCACGCCGTCTATATTGATCTCTATCCGGACTTTGTTGCGGCGGAGTTGGAGAAGTCGGAAGAAAATCAAGCCTTAGCGGAGGTTTCGAAACTCCTTGAAGAGGAAGCGCTAATTGCAGACGTCAAATTTATTGCCGCAGAATGCGAGCCAATAGTGGAGCTCCTCAAATGGTTCGAGGGTCGACAAATTCATGTTCATCAAGCCTACAACCGCGTCATGGACCTCCTTGCGCTGGCATGGCAGGAGACAAGGCGAACGACACGACGTTGAGTACATCCCATCGCCAAGCTTTCAGAAACACGAGAGACAAACTGATGCATTATTACGGCCCTGAAGCGCCAAAAAATTCATTTCATCAGCAAGGACTCGATTTCCTTAAGGCTGTCCGTCTCTTCGATCCGAAGCAAGCCAAGATCCTCAATGTTGACGACCTTCACAGCATCTCCGGCTTGCTCGACAATACCCGCGCGCGCTCTGAACTCCCTGCCTACAAACAAGCAGTTATCGAATTAAATGAAAGCGTTGGTCTGATCGATTTCTGGAGCGCGGTTCCTGACCGATTCCCAGAACTCGCTAAAATAGCGATGCGCTGTTTGGGCATTCCGGTCAACTCTGTTGACGCAGAACGAATGGTCAGCGCACACACGCGCGTCGATCATCCACAACGTCAACGCATGAAAGACTCCAACCTTGCGATGCAAGCCATGTCTGCTTTTAACAGTGTTCAATTGTAAATGGGCTTGTCCATTAATTCAAAGTAGGCTTGATTTCATGGAATATTTCTGATTTCTTTATTTTGTTTTGATGAAATAATGTGAATCATCTGTGATAAGAATGTCAAGCGATAGCTTTATAGTAAGTTTATTTAGTCATGGAGTTATATCTAAGCCGTGAGATAAATGCAAAATATGCGGGATAACGGATATCAATGTGTTCATTGATCTCTCATCATGACCGTGTAATTTCCCGAAAATTGAAAAAATTTCCGTGTAATTTTGAAAATTTTACCCTGATTTACTTTTGTCCCTATATACATATATATACAAGGTGTTTCAAAAGTAGGCTAACAGTAGAAATTGGCCTTGAAAAGCTATGTCTTAATGCTATAGATTAATAAGCTATTTCCTAGGGCAAAATCAACTGTTAGCCTACTTTTGAAACACCTTGTATATATATATATATAGTTAGTGCTACGTTTTAAGCAGGGGTACGCTCGACTGAAAAAAGGTGGGTAGGCCTTTTTTGCAACTTTGACCCCTACCCCCTTTAGGTTATGAAAATAAAGTCATTTTTGGAATTTTCAAAATTTCGACTTTCTGAAAAATATCAGAAAAGCTTCAAATTCTTGAATCTTTGACGTTGATATGTCTAGAATAGAAGTGAAACTCAGACTCAGCCATTCTTAAGCACAGCTCACAAACGATTCAATTGAAAGACAGGGCCTACTTAATATGAAAACCTAAGATAGGTGAAATTTCATTGTCCCGAAAATAAAGGTTTATGGGATTAGGAGCCTTTATTTTAACTTAAGAATTATTGGTATGGTATGTATCTCCAGAAATATGCAGCGAATAAAAAATCGTTTTCATCAAATCTGTGTAATAATATCAGTGCAACTTTAACAATCAAATTCTGCAAAATCTTTTCCAAGAGCACAATAGTAGATTGAAACAAAATCTACATAACAAACCTTTTCAAATTAATTCTAAAACTCTCCTGAGCAGCAGACAATCCTTTGATAACAAACTAACTTTAACTTTCTCAACAGCAAACAAAACAAAAACAATCCAAAGTTGAAAACGTGACTAATGTTGCACCTGCTCGTATGTACAGTATATAGGCTGTCGTAATCAGACTCAGAGGACGAGATATACATAGTCAATGTCAGAAAACAAGATTTAGACAATAACTAACAACAAGACTTACAAGTTTTGCACATGTGAACGATAAAACATCTCTGAATTATGGGATTTCCTAGGAGCAGATTCTGATAATGAAATCTTCAGTGGCAAAATATTAAAGTACTATACTCATAAACTCTGAAGCAAAAATATTCAATGTGCAAGTGCTCAGCAAAACGCGAGCGATATCCATTTCTATGGATTGCTTCTACACGCAAACACGTAGATTATTGAGAGACATTTGGACAGTTCATGCATGAAACAACAGAACGCCGAAAAATTGATGTCGGTAAAGAGACTCGAACCACCAACCTCGGAAATCTGGGCGGCCACTCTATGAGGCGAGAACATAGCATGTGGATTACCTGGCTGTTTTAGATATATCGAACTTGCGACAAAATTCAGATTGTGATCAATTTTTGGTTGGAAGTAATGGATAAAAGACCGTTCCAGGACACCATAAAATCAAAAAAATTAGTACTTTTAAAAACGACATAAATTTATGAATTTAGTCCCTTTTTCAGGTTTTTAAGACCTAAATTCATGAATTTAGTCCATTCAAAAAGTACCATTTTTTCAAAAAATGGTATTTTTAAAAACGACATAAATTCATGAATTTGAACCCTTTTTCAGGTTATGAAGACCTAAATTCATAAATTTGGGTGTTTTTAAAAATACCCAATTTTTCAAATTTTTCAAAATCTCAAATTTGAGAATTACAATCGGGCGAAGCCCTAGAACCTTCGGTTCGATTTTCACCCCCAAAATCATGACCGTTCAAGGACACCGAAAACCCGGACACCGAAAAAATCATAAAAGTTAAGAATCTCAAAATTTGAGAATTACAATTTTCACCCCCGCTAAAATCATGACCGTTCTAGGACACTAAAAATTATAAAAGTTGAGTATCTCAAAATTTGAGAATTACAATCGGGCGAAGCCCTAGAACCTTCGGTTCGATTTTCATTGCTTAAATCATGACCGTTCCAGGTCATGTAAAACCGGACACCGAAAATCATAAAAGTTGAGAATTTCAAATTCATGAATTTTATCCATCTTTCAGGTTTTTAAAATATATCATGTGACTAAAAATATTTCTTTAAAAATGGAAGAAACAAAAGTGGAAGGAACTTCAGAAATGGAAGGAACTTCAGAAATGGAAGGAACCGCAAGAATATATCCTTCGTTATCTCAATTAAAAACAGGTGAAATGGTTCTCAATTATTATTAAGATTAGAGCACTATGATAAATTAAGAAGACGCAATTATTACTTAGTCATTCTTCGTTATTGTAAGCTCAACATTATTTAAAGTACTAATTGTGTGAAGTAGAAGATCATTGTAACTCATAAACTCAAAATTATTCAATGAACCCGTACACTGGCTGATAATTGAAGAGAGAGACAGAGATTGAAGAGAGAGAAACATCTAGCAGCTTTTCCCTAAAATTATGTTGAACAGCGCAATCATTTGTCATTTCAATTTACCCATCGGTAAACTTTTGACATTTCAACTTACGCGTGCGTAAAGTTTTGACATTTCAATTTACCCCTACGTAAATTATTTTCAGAATCTGTTTTCAAAATCTATTTTCAAAATCCATTTGCAAAGTCTTTTCAAATTCAGTTTTAGAAATCGATTTGCAAAATTCATTTAGCGTTTGCCAAACACATACGGGTAGTAAAGTACTTCCCATTGTGAAGACATGAATAGATTAAGCACATAAGAGTGCATTGACAATAAAAGCAAATGACAATAAAATTCTTCTTGTGAACACAGAACGCATAAACGCCGATATGCGGGTTAGTTGTTATGGCAATTTTAAACAATCATTTTAACGATGAAACATATTTTACAAATGAAGTTCATGAAGAAAAATGGAAATATGTAAAACAATATAGATTAGAATAATTATAATATAATCATTTCAAAATCGAATAAGTAGTAAGGAAAGACATCATTAGAGAACAGTTTTAAATCAATACCCCCTCCCTTCTGTCTTCTAGGGGTCCCTTAAGAAATTTTTTTATTATAAAATGAGCAACATAAATGAGTTTTTGAAATTATATGGAACACAAACGACAACGAATTTCGACCTAAAGAAAATCGCTAATCGATTAGGAATAAAGAATTTTCATGTTCTAATGAGAACAATTCCTAAAAAATAGACCATCAATAACTGTAAATTTCATAACAAATCTCCATACGTCAAATGAAAAAGGTGTACATTGGTCAGCAGGCGTTAAAAATCATCAGCAGAACTATTATTTTGATTCATACGGTTTTCCCCCTACAAATGAAGTCAAAAAATTACTTGGCAATGGAATTTATAATACATTTCAAATTCAAAAACCAGGAACTACATATTGCGGTCAATTATGTCTTTATGTTTTATTTAAATTACAAAAAGGAGTATCATTTCTTGATATTATGTTAGAATTGAATAATAAAAATAATAATAATAATAATGATAATTAAAAATCAGTTCGTTGTAATTCATTTTGATAAAAACGGCCTCTGATATCTTCATCATCTAAATCTTTAATTTCATAAGTAATCGGATAACTTTGATTTATTTTAGAAACTTCAAATATTTCTTTAGTCCAATAGCCAACAAAGCCTTTTTCAAATTTATTCTTATATTTAAATATTCTAACTCTATCTCCAATTTTAAATTTCGGCTTAAGTTTCTGCAAATTCGGATTACTCTCATTCGAATAATTATTCTCGAATATTTTCTTTCGTATTAAATCAGGGTCGTCAGAAGCATTCTTTGGGGTTTCTTCAATACCTGAATGAACTTTATTATTGTACTGCTCTACAATTCCTGGTAATATTTTTAACCATTACTGATTTCCTTGCTGAGTAAATTTCTTGAAAATTTTATTTTTTAACGTCCGATTGAATCTTTCTATCACTATAGCTTTTCCTGCGTTTTCAGTTGAATAAACAGTTTCAAATAGTGGCTGAACGTTTCGGTTATAAAATTCCGACCCTTTATCAACAAACAATTTCCTTGGCTTTCTATTACTTTCTTTAAAGATTTCTTCAAACGCATATTTAACTGATAGACCACTTTTATTTTTTAAAGGCTTTACCCAAGCATATCGTGTATATAAATCTATAACGGTCAATGCGTATTTATAATCAGAATCATTCGGCATATGAATAAGATCAGCACTCCAAATATCATCTTTATTAAATACTTTTACTTTCAATAGATATTTAGGCTTTCTATATTCTTTATGAATTTCGGACGCATAGGTTCGAGCGTTGCTCTCAGACAGCTTAGCTGTCGTTTCATTTAAACCCTGGCCGAATAATATTTTAGCTTGTAAAGCTTTCTTAACAAACATTCTTTCAATTTTTTTCTCTAAATGTAGGATTTTGAATACTATCTAATTCTTGAATCATCTTCTTATCAGCTGCATGTCGAGAACTTAGATCATGATTTCGATAAGCTAAATCATGCCTGTAAGCGGCGGCATCTACTCTATTTATCGGTTCTTCACCTGGTTTCGGATTATTATTCTCATCTAGTCTTATATCTAATCGAGTTCCTGGACCAGTATATGAATGACCAGGAAGATGTTTTTCTTTCGAATATTTACTCCAAATAAATCCAGGAAAGTTTTCTAATGTTTTTTGTATATCACCACCGAAGTGGTATGGAACTTTGTTCTTGTCACCTCCAATATGCTGACAGTTTGAGTTTTTATTTTTGTTTAATAGATAATTTAATAAATCTAAATTAGAAATTTTTAATTTAATTAAATTTTCGGAATTTGTAGAATTCATTTTAAAAGATAAAAAAATTTAAAAGATAAAATAAATGTTTTACCAATCGGACCAAAGGTCCTGAGGTTATTACCTTATCATACTAGGACTTAGATATATTCCAGAACCATCTTTAGTTTCTTTAATTTCAATTAAATCATCAACATTGTGGAGAATATTTTTAAGAACTCGTTTTCCTTCATCAACTAATTTTAATTTACTAATAAAATTATCTACTACTCCTTTTCCTTCGGGCGAAGCCCTGGAAGACATCTCCGTTGTCCCTTCACCCCTAGCAACTTTCTCTAACTCTCTATTATGTCGTTTTTGTTCTTCTAATGCTGCCTTCTCTGATTTATTTTTATTTACTGCTTGGACAATACCAGCTGTCCCACCTGCAACACTTCCTGCTGCAGCTATGCCTCCTATTATTAGTGGAATTAATGGGAGAATACCGCCATTCTTTTCTTCTTGTAATTGAATATTCTCTATCATTGGTTTACTTATGTAATACTTTTTTTTATTAATAGTAATAGTTTTAGGGGTATTTTTGTCAACAATATTACGTAATTTTAATTCAACAGTTTTATTATTAATATTACTTTTCGCTTGCGACATTTTTAATAAAAAATTTTAAGTTAAGAATTTAAAGTTTTCAAAAAATTTAAATCTATTCTAGTTATGAAAAATTTTTAGTTAAAAATTTTTAAGTTAACAAAAATTTTAATCTATTCTAGTTATGAAAAAAATTTTAATTAACCTATCCTAACCATCTTTCCATTAAGAATTTCGATAGAATATTTTGCATCTTCTAGCAATAAACCATAAGCCATCAATGAAGTTGTGGAATCTTTCTTTTCAATATTAATTGTTACATCACAACCATTTTTAATAATATCTTCAGATTGTGCACTTAAATCGAAACAGAAAATTGGATATAAATGTCTCCAATCTCCAGGAGTTAATTGTGGTTCAACTCCAAATTCTATACAAAGATTTCTATAAGCATCATATCCTTCCATAAATTGATTATTGGTATCATCGAATCTTAATGGATCAATTGGATATCGAGTTTGATTTAATGAAACTTGTAAACTTCGAATTGTATTAATATGGAAGATATTATTGTTCTTATCAAAACTTGGAGAATTATTTCTTTGAAATGTTAGTAATAAATATCTTGGAGTATTCGCAGTTCTAGTAAAATGCCAGTTAAATCTTTGTTCGGAAAAAGTTACTGAACTAGCAGTACGCTTTAGAAAATTAACTGGAATTGGTTTGTTAGTATTTAATCTTTTTGCAATAGCTGTTTCAACCTCTAAACTAGGAGTAATATGCTTAATCCACCATTCAAGTCTATCAATTTTTAAATATGCTTTTTTTTCCAGTCTTACCAAAAAAGATTAATTCATTATTTGCTGTACGATGAATTATTAATTTAAATTTTAATTGATATGATATTTTAACATAATCTAAATAACCGAATAATGGAGACAATGACCAATTTACTGTTTGCTTACTTTTCTTGTTAAATTCACGTCTTTCTTTATATGCATAATTATTTGTTTTATTTAAATGTTTTGCAATATTTTCTACATCTTTCGCAATTCCTGATGCATCTGTTCCAGCGTGAGTTAAATCATCAATAATTATACCATCATTAGTATCAGGAAACCAACCTTCGATTTCATGCTTTTTATTATTTTCACCAATTGTTATAAATCTAAGCATTGTATCAATTACACCTGGGGAATCACTTATTGTTTCTATATTTTGAGTTGCAACATCTAAACGCATTTGTGTAAATAAACTTGGGAAAAAATTATTCTCTAGTGTAATATTATCGGTATCTGGTAATGGTGTTGTAAAATTAGCATCACTATATAAAGAATATTCACAGTGTAAAAATGAATCAGGTAAATATAAATAACTCTGCTGATTATCAACTTCAAAGATTAAATCTCCTCCAGTATTTACTCTACTGGAAGATCCGGGATTCATAGCAATTCTTATATAGTCATTCTTTTTTTGATTATAACTGACGAGCGGAGGATCGTCTAATCTAAATTTATTTTCGATAAGCGAGACATTTTTATAAAAAATAATTTGACTTTTTGTTTTTCTCACAGATCGAAAAAAATTTTAGAATTTTGCTAGATCAGCTCCGCTACAGCTTTGCTGGTTAGACCGAAGGTTGCTGCTCACGCCATTACCTCTTATTTCTTCAATTGTTTTTTCATTATGTTTACTATCAGACGGAGCTCCGCTCCTCAAGGTTTCCCCAACAGCAATGTTAGCAAATTTGTTTTTTGTTTCATCTGAAAGTTTTTTTAATTTTTTTAGTTCTTCAGAATCATTCCTAAGTTTACGAATAGCTTCTAGTTGTTTTAATTCGTTTTGTGATTTAACAGCATTTGATATTGCACTAGCTGTACTACCTATAGCAGCTGCTCCTTTTGCAGCAGATGTAATTAAATCTTTATTATTTTTAATTAAGTTAACGATACTACCAATACCAGAAAAGATGCCATCCCCTTCTTTTTGAACGGTTTCTCTATTATCATAATGGTAAACCGGATTCATACGCGGTTCATGAGCAATTTTTTGATTTGAAGCAAATTGTTTAAGATTGTGTTTATAAATTATAGGCATTTTTTAGGATTAAATTTGACTTTTGGGAAAAAATATTTACGTTAATATTTACGCTAAGATTTACGTTCGTGAATGGACAACAACTTCGAGATAACTTTATTAATTGCCTGTTGCACTTTATCTATTGCGTCAAGCAGCGTGTGATGTACTTTAATTTCTCTTCTATTAACTTGCATTTTCTCCTGATTCATCTTCAACGCCGCTTTAAGAGCATTTAACTTAATTTTAAGAACATCTAATTGTCTTTTAACAGCATCTAACTGTTCTTTATTTTCTTTAGAGTTTTCTTGTAAATTTTTCTTTAGTTCATTTTCTAAATTGATTTTAAGAGTTTTCATTTTATCAACTTTTTCATTAAGTGAGTTTACTTCATTTATTATTCTATTCATCTTTTTCATTTGCTGAGTAATTTTAGAACTTAATTCATCAACACTTTTTTGGAATGTAGTTTGTAACTGCTTTAAATTTTTTTAAATTCTTTCAGGTAGTTTTTCTATTTCATCTTCTAATTGCTCTTTTAACATTTTTATCTGATGTTTATTTTTAATGACTGCAGATTTTAACTTTATAGAAAGTAATATTAAAATTTTTGATTGTTCAGAAATCTTTTTAAAAAGTTTTGCTATATCTGCTTCTAGCTCTCTATCCTTTTTATCAAGTTTTAATAATTTTTCGTTTAATGATTTGTCATTAAGTTTAAAGCAACTTCAATTCATTCATCAGTGGAACCATAACATCGTTTATATATTTTTCCTTTAAGTCATTGATTTGTGTATCAACATATTGTTTATTTGTTAACTCTGTATTTTGTTGCGGAAGAATAGAAAGATGCAATGGACCAGATAAAACGTCTCCAGTTTTCATGATATAATTTTCTATTTCTATTTCTAATTCACGATTATTCGGGATATATGCACCTCCACCAACATTTGGTAACATCATTTTTTAACAATAAAAAAATAAATTTTTTTCTAATAAAAATAAAAATGGAAATGTCTCAAATTTGTCAAGTTTGTGGAGTAGATTTTTTAAACCCAACTATGTTGTTTACTCATATGAAAAATACATCATGTGGAAAAATTAATCGAAGTAACTTTTATGATAATCAATCTAACAATAATCAACTGGAACAACCATTGCAAAAATTAAAACATTTATTTATTTCAGATCAGGGGCAAAATCTTTATACCGCTAGAAAAAATACACCTAGAAAAAATACATCTAGGCAAAATAATAATAATTATTTAGCACAAAATAATCATGTAAATCAAAATAATTCTTTTATTCAAAATAATCATGTAAATCCAAATAATCCCCTTACTCAAAATAATAATGTCAATCAAAATAATAAATCTGTGAAAGGGGATACGAAAAAATGTTCTGGTTGTAATAAAAATATAACGTCCAAAAATTTTGCACGTCATTTAAAAATATGTGAACAAACAGAAGAGGTTAAAAAAGATAAAAAAGATAAATTAAAAGATCAGTTATGTCGTAATTGTAATAAATATTTTACAATTCAAGGAATTACTAATCATTATAATTCTTGTATAAGTTCTACAAGACAATGTACAAGTTGTCAAATTACTAAACCTAAGACAGAGTTTTATGATAGTAAATATAAGTGTAAGGTTTGTTTAAAGGAAAAAGTAAAATGTAGAGGTTGTCAAAAAATTATATTAAAGAAAAATTTTCCAAGACATGTAACACTATGTCCAAAACTTAATGAAGATTTAAATCAAAATATTCCAAATCTTCATCAACGTATAAATACTTTTTATTAGATAAAAATTACTTTTTATTAATAAAATAGTCTTATATATATTAAAATAGTTGTATTTCTACTAAAATAATCTTATATATAGTAAAATATTATTTTTTTTATAAAGAATGAAATATTATTTTATTAAAATATTCTTATGCATTCTGGAAGAGAGGAGAGGTATAAAAATACTTCTTTTGAGTATAGGAACAAAAATTCCGACACATTCCGGAGGTTCTACAGAGGTTAAAAACACTCATTAGAGTGTAAGAATGCTAGTCCGGAATCAACAAATAATAACTCCTAAATTTTTTATTTAAAAAATAATAAATGAATAAAAGCGAAAATTTGGAAGATTTATATTCACCGGTTATAATTAAAAGTGATAAAAGTAATAAAAGTAATCTAAGTCGTCATAAATCTCTTAATGCAATAAACGAAATAATAAATAATTATATGAATAACACTGAGTTTCAAGATACACTAACCCCTCAAGATCCGAATCTAAAAGATATTAATAATATTGTAGATAATCCTATATATAATACTAGATATAATAATAATATAGATAAAAATATATATAATAATATAGATAAAAAAACATATAATAAAAGATATTTAGAGATACTACCCCCTAATTCATCTCTTAATAAAAAAATACCACAATCAGATCTTACACGTCTTTGGAATTTTTTAAAATTTCATTGTATAAAAAATATTGTTAGCATGTATTTTAATATTTTTTATTTATCATCTTGTTATATGTATTGGAAATCAATGGGGTTACTTTCTAACAGAGGAACAAAAGAGGATAAATTTTTATAAACAAGAAATAAAAACTTTTAAAGGATGGAAAACTAATGAGGATAAGATTAAGGATAAAACTAATAATAAAAATATTAAACAAGGTAAAATGTATCAAGAAAATTTACATTTCATTGTTTACGGTAAAACTGGAAGTGGTAAGACTACGTTTATTAAAAAATATATAAACCAATATTATAAGGACGAAACAAAAGTACATATTTTTTGTATGCATACTTCTGAATGGCCAACTTTTACAAACGTCTATAATGATAAACAATTAGATGAGTTACAAGATATGGAAAATTTTGCTGGTACACCTGAAAATAAATCTTTATTAATTTTAGATGATGTTGCAAGTTTATCAAAACAAAAAAATATGTCAGAAATATTTACAAAAGGAAGACATCAAAATATTCAAATAGTTGTATTAGCTCATAAAGCTTGTGATGTAGATAATAAGATTAGAGAAAACATTCAAACATTTTTTACAACTACACAAAATAATGCAGCATTCTTTAATGATATTAATAAAAATTATAAAATGAATATGCCTTTATCATATTATACACAACATAAATATGGAATAATACGTGTTGACACCATAAGTGAACATATGCAAGTATATGATAAAGATTTAAATATATTAGTAGATACTGAACATGAAATCTATAATAACTCTCAAGATTTTGATATTAGAATGTATGCAAATACAAAACATTTATCAAATCAAGTTATAGAACAAATAATTATCTTTTTAGAGTCTGAAGCAAAAGTACCACTAAAAATTATTCCTGATACATTTTATTTTTATTTCGATCATTATTTAAATACAAAATTTGGTATACCAATACCTAACAGATTACAAGATAATGAAACATTAAACTATTTGAAAATTGCAATCAATGATGTTAGAAACGGATTAAGAAAAGCAACCCCAATAATATCTGATGTTAAATCTACATTTTCTGATGCCAAATCTACATTTGTTGAAGCCAAAAAAACTTTTAATGATATAAAACCATTAATAAATGGTGTAAGTGAAATACTTAATAATTAAACAAATTTATCATAATCGAACCGAAGGTTCTAGGGCTTCGCCCGATTTTACAGATATATTAGACTTTTTCCATTATATATATTTTAGAATTTTTTTCTCTAAAAATTAAAACAAAAATTTTTTTTAAAAAAACTAAAACACAAATTTTTTCTTTAAAAAATAAAAAATGAAAAAATTTTATTGTGTCTTATGTGAAAAAAAATTGCAAACAAAAAGAAGTTATCAATCTCATCTACAAAGTAAAATGCATTTACAAAATGTAGAACGAGTTGATGAAGGAAATATATTAAAATTAAATAGTTATAAAAACTATCTAGAAACATTGCCTACTGATATAAAAGTTAAAAAAATGTTTGATGATTATTCACATTCGGAATATAAAAAATTTTTTAATAGTGAAGATGAAGCCGTAACAGATATAAAATATTTATTTAGCGATACTGATGAATTTAACGAAATAGATGAATTTGATGAAGCCGTAACAGATATAAAATATTTATTTAATGAATCGGTACGAACCGAAGGTTCCAGGGCTTCGCCCGTTGAATATAATGAAACCGATAAAACTTTTTCTGATATTCTAACCAACTTTTATAATATATTTAAGAAATCTTTCAAATGTTATATGAATGTAGAAGTACTTTATACAAAAAATGGACCTGATGGAATTCCTGAAGAAATAATACAAGGACATTTTACAAATTCGCAAGAAATTCATAATGTAAATGATATACAACCCATATTTGAATCGATGATACTTAAATTAGAAAATTGTATAATTGAAGCCCAGTTACGTGAATCTGGTTGGAGATTTGTTAAAATAATATCTAAGAAAATAGTAATTGATAAATATAAAAATAATACTGGTGGTAGTTATGTTCCTTTACCTTTCAGTTCACCTCAATTAATCAACATAAAAAATGAAGATGATTATTGTTTTCTGTGGAGTATTATAGCACATTTACATCCTGCAAAATATCATAAAGAAAGACTAAGTCATTACAATAAAGAAGAATACATAAGTGAATTTGATCTTTCTGATGGCTTAGATGAATTTCCATATGATTATAATAGGTTACTAAAGTTTCATAAAAAGAATAAAAATTTAATTGAAGTAAATGTTTTTGAATTAAATGTGAATTATGTTTCTATTGGTAAAATTACTCCACTTTACTCAGATTCAAAAAAATTTTATTTGAATAATAAAAATTTATGCCAATCAGAAATAGTATATAATGATAGAGGTAATTACATGCATCATAATATTTTTTACCAAGGAAATATAATATGTACTGAAAAATTTGAACTTGTTAAAACACTATCACCAATAATGATTAATCATAATAATTATAAAGGACGTACTGATGATTATAATTACAAATATTCATCTTTATCTTCAGAATATCAACAAAAATTAGAAAATTTAAATAAAAGTTTACAAAAATGTAAAATAGATTATCAACAACAAACAAAAATGTTACTACAAGAATATCACCATAAATATCAAAATAAGATAGAAACAATTCAAAAATTAAATGAAGAAAATAATAAAGAATTAAATAATGAAGAAAATGAAACCAATCAAAAAATAAATGAATCTTTAAAAAAATGTCTACAACAATATAAAGAACAATATGATAAAGAATTTAGTTATCAGTTACAAATATTAAATCAAAATTATTATCAAAATACATTTAATCTTACAAAAGAAATTAATGAAACACATGAAATATATAAAGATGAATTTGAAAAACTAGAACAGTCAAAACAACCAGCACAAGCGAATATATTATATTATCAGGGTCATTTTATATTGTGTAAAGATGTTTCTATATTTACAAAAACTTCAGATAATAAAAATTTTCCTTGTCTTCAATGTATGACAAGTTTTAGAACTTTAGAAGAAATGAATAGACATTTGGAAAATTGTCAACAAAACGAAGCAGTTCAAAATAGTTTTCCTAAAGATGATTATTTAGAATATAATAAATGGTATTTTAAAAATAAAGTACCCTTTACTATTTATTGTGATTTTGAAGCATATAATGTTAATATGACACAAAATCAAACGGAAAGTTCCAGGGCTTCACCCGATTCTGAAAATTATAATTCTGAAAATTATAATTCTGAAAAAAGTGCACCTGGAAAAAGTTCAACTGAACAAAGTAAAGAAAAATATTTATTTGAACAAAAACCATTATGTTGGGGAATGAACATTCATTCAAATTATCCTGAATTATTTAAATCAGAATATTTACAATACTATGGTGAAGACAGTTCAGAAATGTTTACAAAGAAAGTAGAAGAATTACAAGGACGTTTTTCACAATTGCTTGAAACAAATAAACCAATGATACCATTAACGGATGAAGAAAGAAAAGAATTTTATGATGAAATAAATTGTTATTACTGTGGAAAAGGTTTTACAAATAAATATAAAACTGGCAGAGGTAGATATATTGATAAAGTAAAAGATCATGATCATCTAAATGGATTATATAGAGGTGCAGCACATAATTCTTGTAATCTTAATGCTAACAAATTTAAATATAACTTTGTTCCTTTATATTTCTATAATGGTTCTAAATATGATTTCCATCTAGTAATGAAAGATTTATTTTCATCTGAAAAATTACAACAACAAAAAATAAATGTACTATGTAAACAAGAAGAAGAATATTTTTCAATGCAATTAGGTTGTATTAGAATTTTAGATGCATTTAGATTTTTTACTCCTTATTCATTAGATGTTATGGGAAAAACTTTGAAATCTGAACAATGTAAAATATTAAATAAATATAATTTAAAACCTTTAAAAGGAATATTTCCGTATGAGTACATAGCCTGCGGCTCACAGTCGAAGACTGATATAACTGGAGATTTTAATTCTGTGAATAAAATTATGGAAGAAGAACAACTTCCTCCAATAAATAAATTTAAATCAACATTAAAACAATCACAATTATCTGACGAAGACTATGCAGAAGCTGAAAAGAATTGGAGAGAGTTAAATTGTAAAACAATGTATGATTATACAATGAAATATCTACAGATAGATGTATTAATACTAGCTGATCTTTTCGAAAACTTTCGTGACATGTGTTTAGAATATTACGGAATAGATCCATGTTATTGTTATTCTACACCAGGTTTAACATGGCTAGCAGGATTAAAACATACTGGTGTTCAAGCCGATGGCTCTAGGACAAAGTCCGTTAAACTTAAACATTATAAAGAAAATACATATGATAAATTATTATTTTTTGAATCTGGAATTAGAGGTGGAGTTTCATCAGTTTTAGGTAATAGATATGTTAAATGTTATAATAAGAAAGTAAATCCACAAGAATATGGAATAATGAAACCTTTATCTCCAGAAGAAAAAGAAAAAATATTAGAAATTTTTCGAACGAAACAAGAAGGAGTAGAACGTGAAAAAGCAATTGATGAATTCATGAGAGAAAACTATTTGTTATATTATGATTTTAATAGCTTATATTCTTCTTGCATGATACAAGAATTACCAACAGGTGAAATGACATGGTGTAATAATCTAGATTATCAAAGAACATATGATGGTGAAAATAATTTTGGTTATGTATATGAAGTTGATTTAGTATATCCTGATTATATAAAAGACGCAACAAAATATTATCCTTTCTGTCCAGAAAACAAAATTCCCAATATAGAAGATTTTTCAGATTATCAAAAATCTATAATGCCGAAAAAATGCAGACCAACAAAAAAACTTATGTTAACACAAGGTAATAAAGGAAAGTATGTTGTTGAAGGAAGAATGCTAGATTGGTATTTAGATCATGGCATGATTCTTACCAAAATACATCGAAAACTAGAGTATAGAAAAATCTAAATGGTTAAAAAATTATATAGAGTTCAATATTGAAAAACGTAAAATAGCTAAAAGAAATAAAGATGATTTTGGAAACGTTTTCTTCAAATTAATGAATAATGCATTTTATGGTAAGACTTTAGAAAATGTGCGTAATAGACAAAATATTGAAATAGTTTATGATAGAGATAGATTTCAAAATTTAACAAGGAAACCTACATATAAAAGAACTACTAGATTCAGTGATGAACTTTGTGCTGTTCATCTAAGAAGAAGCATTGTAAAACATGATAAGTTTAATTTCATTGGTTTCACTATATTAGAATTAGCTAAACTTTTTATGTATAGTTTTATATATGATTATTTAGCACCTGCTTATGGTGAAAACTATAAATTACACTTTACAGATACCGATTCTATTTTCTTAGAATTAACAGTACCATATGGTTCTTCACTTGATAAAGAAATTAATAAAATAAAAGATATTATTCATCCTTCTGATTTATGTAAAGTAAAAGATGAATTAGAAGGAAATGAAGATTTCATAACAGAAGCTATATTTTTAAAATCTAAATGTTACTGTTATGATACAACTAATAATATTAAAACACATAAAACATTAAAAGGAATTTCAAAGGCATCAATGGCTAATCAAATAACATTTCAAGATTATAAAAATGCATTATTTAATAATGAAATAAAAACAGCATATAATTATAGACTTAATTCAAAGAAACATAAAATGTATTTAAAAGAAGAACATAAATTAGCATTAGATCCATTTGATGATAAAAGAAAAATTTTACCTGATGGAATAACTACTTTACCTTTTTAATTTTCTAATTTCTATTTTCTAAATATAACAATATAAAAATATAAAATATTATAAAATAATATAACATAAAATAATAATATAAAATTATCATATAAAAATGGATAAAGTTAGAGCTGATAATTTTAAAAGAATAAAACAATTAGAAGAGTTAATAAAACAAAGAAATATTATGAAAGAAAATCATCTTCAACATAGAATGATAAAAGCTGGTATTCAATCTGATATGTTTGAAAAAATGCAGCAAACCGAGCAAGTAAAAACTGATTTTGAGAAAACTATGAAACCATTTAAAACTCTTGAAAAAAGAAAGTACAAATAATGATAAACAAATTGATATAACAGATCCAGAGCACAAAACTATATTAGATGACTATGGATTACTAGAATCAAACATTAATAAGAAATTACCAAAATCTATGCAATTTGAACATTCTATCTCATTTATAGATGGAAAAACAATACCTAGATTTTATCTCGGACAAAAAGAAATATTTCCACAACCTTTTCGAGGTTTAATTTTTTCACCAGATAAATCTCCTTTTAATTTAGATAGAAATTTTGTTAATCTTTTAAGAGGAGCAGATTTAAATAATTATGCTGTAGAAGATCTCATAAAATATAAAGCTATGTTAGACAGAGTAGGTGCAGTAAAATCTCTTAGACGTTATAAACAATTAGAAAATTTATTATCAACGGGAGTTAAAGTAGGGAAAGGTTTATCTGAAAAACAGAAAACTGAAACAACTGTATTTTTACCAGATGATCCACAAAAATTACTAAATAGATTAAATATTTTAATATCGGCAATAAAAGAAGGACATAATTCTAGTTTTAATGAAATTCATGCTATATTGAAAAGACTGTTAGAAAAGAAGATTCTAAATGAAGAGGATTATAAAAGTATAACGAACAGAATGTTCTAGGGCTTCGCCCGAACAGGTCATCTCTGATGTCCTCCAGGACTTCGCCCGTTGCTGAAATATGTTGTTGTTTTACTTTTTTTATAAAAAAATATTTATTTAATTTTTTTATTTTAAAAATGTGTTCAGCAGATTTAGACAAAATTAATTATCATTTAGAAAATTTGACAGAGATTTTGGGTTCATCAAAATTTAGTACGACGTTAAAAATTATAACAACTACTTCATCACACACTTGTAATTTAGAACCCATTCTACATTTGGAACAAAATAAAAATTATCAAATTGCATTGACTAGTTTCTCCACATTTAACACTATTCAAAACGTTATCAAAGATGTGAATGATCAATTTAGATATTCTACTGATAAAGGCAAAACGTGGAAAATACTAACTTTTCTTCCTGGTTCTTACGAAGTTGAAACAATATCAAATGAAATTAAGAGACATTTAGGTATATCATTTAAAGATAAGAAACAATTACATTTTGCAGTTGAACCGGCAGTAAATAAATTTTCTCTTACTTTAGACGAAAATCATCAAGTTGATTTTAATCATGATAGATCATTGTCAAAGCTATTAGGATTTAATAAACAAACCTATAGTCAAGGTTATCATTTAGGTGAGAAGATTCCAAAAATAACTGAAATAAATTCAATTGTTGTACATTGTGACATTATTGAAGGAGGATATATAAATGGTAAATTATCAAATTTAATATTCAGTTTTCCAGCTTTTACTGTACCCATTGGTTATAGATTAAATGTATTTCCACAAACATTAATATATTTCCCTATTACAAGAAAAACTATTAACAACATTAACATTAGAATCACTGATGAGAAAGGACAAGAAATAAATTTTGGAGGTGAAGAGATTATGATAGATCTTTTGGTTCGGGAGGTATAAACTCCCGTTCGGGAGGTATAAACTTTTACGCTACAATAGAAAAGTTTAATTTTTTTTTATCATTTTCATTATTAATCTTATTAATCTTATTAACCTTATTATTAGAAAGAAAAAATAAAAAAAATAAACTTAAATTAAAATTTCATTTTTTTTATTTTTTTGTTTTAAAAAACACTAATTCAATAATGGATGAATTTATTACTTTAAAAATGAATGAAATGTCTTTAAATAAAAAAAAACTTAAATTTAATCATCATCCAAATTTATCTAATAAAGTTTTGTCAGTTATTTGCGGAAGATCAGGTTGTGGAAAAACATATCTATTATTTAAAATTTTAACGACTCCAAATTTTTTGGATTATAACAATCTTATAATTTATACAACAACAGCAGAACAACCCATCTATCAATTTTTAAAATATGGATTTGAAAATAATCTTAAAAAAACAGCAATTGCTTCATTATTCAAAGAATATGAAAATTCTGAATATGAAGAAGAAATAAGTTCGTGGTGTGAAGAAGCAGCAGAAAATAGTCAGTTAGTCGAAACCAATAAAAATAAGCATATAAAGATACAACTAATAGATGATAGTGGTAATATGCAAGATCCTAGTAAACTAGATAAAACAATGAAACATTGTGTAATTTTTGATGATTGTGTTAATGATAGAAATCAGTCAGTTCAGAGAAATTATTTCACAAGAGGTAGACATAATAACTGTAGTGTATTTTATTTAACACAAAGTATGTATTCATTAGACGGAAGTGTTATTAGAAAGAATGCAAATATATTTATACTATTTGAAATAAATGCAAGAAACTTAAGTGATTTGCTAAGAGATTTATGTATAAGAGATAAACATGAATTTAAACAATCGTGTAATAATGCTTGGGCAAAAGATTATGGATTCATTACAATTAATATTGATAAAAAAATTCATGATAGAGTTATCGAACAATTGTTCTCTGACTGAAAGTCGATCGAAGATTTGTTTACTGAGTAATAAAAAATATACAACATAGTGGTATAATATTTTTTTGTTATTATCAGCTTTAATTTTATCTATTTTTTAAAATATAATATTTGAATTTTGTGGTAACATTGGAATACAGCAAAACCATTTTACTGAACAAATTATTTTTTTATTGCTTTGTTGTTTGTAATCTTTTCGTTTAAAGTTTTCTCGTATTAAGTTTTGTTTAATAAAGTTTTGTCTAATAAAGTTTTTAGCTCTTCTAAAAAAATTTTGTCATTTTCTTCATTAGAAATTTTATCATCACTAAAAATTTTACCATCACTAAAAGTTTTACCATCACTAGAAATTTTGCCATCCTTTTTATTTTTATCATCAACTTTTTCTGTCTGTGATTGAAATGATATTTGATTTACTTCATTAGCTATTTGATCAAATTTTTCAATCTCATCTAACGTAATAACATTATCATCACATACTCTTTGAAAGTAGTAATGTAGTTTATCATAGACTTCTTTAATATGTAAATGCTTAGTTTTTAATGATTTTCGTTTCTTAGTTATTAAAGATTTATCTAACATTGTAACAAGTGAAGTTGCAAAAACACCCGTACCTGTTAAAGCTGTAGCAACTACTGGAATTACTAAAACACCTGAAGATATAACAATTGTTAAAGCACCTAAACTTATTGTTAAGAATATGCCAATTCCTTGTGTTACATTCTTAACTTTAGACCATCTCTTTCTTAACTTTTTATAATGCTCTAATCTTAATAATAATTGAGATTCCTTATCTTTCATATACCTTACTCTATCTTTGTGTTTTTCTTTATTCATTTTTTCAATGTTAATCTTTTCAATGTCCATTAAAGTAGAACTACGTTCATATGATAACGAAGGATATATTCTTGCGGTTCCTTCCATTTCTGAAGTTCCTTCCACTTTTGTTTCTTCCATTTTTAAAGAAATATTTTTAGTCACATGATATATTTTAAAAACCTGAAAGATGGATAAAATTCATGAATTTGAAATTCTCAACTTTTATGATTTTCGGTGTCCGGTTTTACATGACCTGGAACGGTCATGATTTAAGCAATGAAAATCGAACCGAAGGTTCTAGGGCTTCGCCCGATTGTAATTCTCAAATTTTGAGATACTCAACTTTTATAATTTTTAGTGTCCTAGAACGGTCATGATTTTAGCGGGGGTGAAAATTGTAATTCTCAAATTTTGAGATTCTTAACTTTTATGATTTTTTCGGTGTCCGGGTTTTCGGTGTCCTTGAACGGTCATGATTTTGGGGGTGAAAATCGAACCGAAGGTTCTAGGGCTTCGCCCGATTGTAATTCTCAAATTTGAGATTTTGAAAAATTTGAAAAATTGGGTATTTTTAAAAACACCCAAATTTATGAATTTAGGTCTTCATAACCTGAAAAAGGGTTCAAATTCATGAATTTTTGTCGTTTTTAAAAATACCATTTTTTGAAAAAATGGTACTTTTTGAATGGACTAAATTCATGAATTTAGGTCTTAAAAACCTGAAAAGGGGACTAAATTCATAAATTTATGTCGTTTTTAAAAGTACTAATTTTTTTGATTTTATGGTGTCCTGGAACGGTCTTTTATCCATTACTGTTGGATTTGTTTGATCAGCAGTACCTCTACTCAACTTGCTAAATTAATAATCATTTCTACCTTCATACTTTACACTGATCTGGCAAAATATAGAACTTACCGTGCAAAATATGAAAGTACAAGTAATTGAAAATTTATCATGTCACTTCCTTCCTAGATGAGCAGAGATCCAACCAAAAATGTATCACTGTTGCTATTGACTTTATCGGAACATACTTTGTACTGCTTCAGCGTCTATGAATATTATTGATCACTGCACAAACTGCGAAGCGGATGCATTCCAGAAATGCTAAAATCCTTAAGTAGCCGTAGGAACACTTTCTCGACAGAAGTCAAATCTTTCTCCGTGACAGCAATACGTTTTCTGGAGAGATTGTCGGTTGCATGGTGGTGTCGCTTCAACCATTCAGCAAGACTAGGAGCTGGATCCCAAAGATGGGAGGGTGGTCCATTGACTCCTATAAAGAGAAGGGACGAAACGTTCTGTATCGTTAGCACAGACCTGCTTGAAGTGGAAACCAAGTTCATCTGGGAAAAGCCTCGTTCCGCCTCGGAGGAACTCACGGGGATCATCATGGCCAGTCCATGTATCATTGACTTCTGAATTTGCCCAGGCACTTTCATCGGGTTTGACATATATTCGCGGAATGAGGGAATAATTCCTTCCTGAGGAATAAAGAACCTCTCGCAGAGGTGTCGGATTGTGTTTTCACCCTCAAGCCAGGGAATGTCATAATCTTCAGGCCAGTTTTCCGGGTAGAGAACATCTATCAACTTCAAGCATGGCTCCTGTGTCTCAATCGAGAGTCGTGCGCTCACGTTGTCGATCAATAGCTGAATGAAGCGACCATGACTGAAAGATTGGTACTGGGTTCTCCTGGTAAATTCCTTCAAATCAACACCCATGAAAGTTACTTTGTGTTCACCTTCGGCCTCAACACTGAGATTTTCCTGTATTTTGTCAAACGCATATTGTCCGTTAGCCACGCCAGATTGTATGCTCTTCAGGGCAGAGATCGTCCATTTGATGTGCTTGTTTGCCATATTGATGGTCATGATCCGATTTTGAAGAGTTTCGCTCAATTCAGCAAGTACTGCTCAGCAATCTTTGACGAGTGCCAGATCTTGGATGAACTCTTTGGTCGTGAGTTTGGAAACTATTCCCGAATACGTGTATCTTTCATTCGATTTCACTATGTCATCCCTCGATAATTCATTGAAATGCTTGACCAGGGCGACATAGTCACTCCATATCGCGTTGACGGTCCGGTACGATGAGGCAACCCATCTCAAATCGAACACTTTGCCAATCTTCTTCAGATGAACATGGAGATTCCTTGCTACATCGTTCAACTGCCGCTGCATCTTCGAGGAATATAAGTAGATATTGTGAAGCTTCGATAGCATAGATTGAATGTGAAAAATGCCGTCCACCGCCTTTATTGAGTCAGAGACACTGAGCTCCAGTCTGTGGTTCAAGCAGTGCCATAACGCAATAGATGGAAATTGCTTTTTCAGCTGCGCTCCTACACCGCTTTGCTTTCCTAGTATCACGGAGGCTCCATCAGTGCACAAGGAAATCAAATGGGAGGACAGGTAGGCGTCATCAAAACCATTGGCTTTTAGCGATGTCATCAAGCAGTTCAACACAGTGGATGCATTCTGGGCAGGAAGTTCAACAAGGTCTAGAAACACATTCAGTGGAGGATCCTCCGGGGTTATCTTTGAACGCATGTAAATGATCAGACATGATCGCTTCGATAACGAGGTTGATTCGTCGATGATCAATGAGATTCCATTTTTGCTCCCTCTGATCTTCTCACAGAGTTGGCGGCACATTGTGCTCGAGATCACTTCAATCATTCTTGTACATGTGTCATGAGAATGCAAATTTCGACCCAAATCTACGCCAATGGTCTCTTGAAGATCTATCAATGTTTCATAGTCTGTACAGGGCCGATTATTTTTGGCAATGTAGTATGCCGTTCTGAGGCATTTTGTAGTGGTCGCTTTGCTTCGATTTTCCATTTGAGCCGACAGAGTTCCGATCTGGTCCAATTTCTCTTCCTGCATAATTTTTTGCACAGCGCAGTGGGCGTTCGAGTCCCTGTGCCTATACACTTTGTTTCTTAAATGCTTCTGGCGACTGGCTTTGTCCGCTTTGTCATTTGTGCTGTCGACAGCAGATATTTCGCATGCTTGCTTGCACCTTGCTTACTATGTGGTCTCAAGTTCGATGTCTTAAAGTCTCTACAGAAACTGCACCCAAGCTTTCCATTCTTGATAATAAGCCATTCGTTAGTTTGCATGAAGATGAGTTTCTGTTTGGCTGACCAGGTTTCATTGACATCTCCTTTCTCGTCATTTTCTTGTGTTCTCTCAGTCTCTTGAGACGAGGCCATTGATGGCAATGATGGCTCCGTAACTGCAGGTAGAGTCGACGTTGGCGAGGATGATAAATCATCACCTGCAGCTTGCTTTCCAAAGAAGTCCAACAAACTTCTTTGACGTTTAGCTGGCTTACCATCCATGTAATTGTGCCTGCAATGAAAAAAGAAAATATGCCATTATCACAAATGCATTAAACTGTAGTTTTTATACACGTGTATATATAGGTAGTATTCCATAGAGCCAAAGATCGACTTAATCAAGTAAATCTACAATGAAAATAGTAGTGGTGGGCAGCGATGACAGCAACCCATGCAAACAAAAGCACCAACTATGAAATGCCTATAGGTATCCTTTCAACTCGGTCGGGCTATAAATTCTATAAACTGCAATATTCAAAAATTATCCTCTATCCATATCAAAATCAGACTCATATGAGCTTTAATGACGTGTGCTTCATTCATTGATGTAACAAGTGTGAGAGTAAAAAGGTGGAAGAAATCTGACCAATATGCATCAGGAATCTGGGAAATTTGTAGGCCTATCTGCGCTTTGGCAAGCCTACCCACCGGTACCGGTCATCTACAAAACATCTGAAAAATGCTGCATGTGCTGCAGAATTTGTTTCTTACAAGTAATTTGATCTACTTGTACATATGCATGCAGCTTTTACAACATCAATAAATTATCAAAATGGAATATCGTATAAAAGCTTATTAACAGAGTGCGATTGGGAAAATGACTGACCATATTCATCCCAGCGGATGAAAAAAAGTAAAATGAAATCATTAAGCGAATCAATAATGAACCATGAATGCTATCATCTTGTTAACTCAGATATAGCTTCTCTGATCTTCTCTTGATCTCAACACAATCTCATCAAATGAAAAAGATGCGTTGCACATTTTGCAACAACAATGTTTTCAAGGGGGTCTAAAAAGCATTGTTTCTTGCAAAATGAAAATGTCAGATTTTTTTACTTCTAAGATGATACGGACGCATCGTTTTATTTTATTCAACTGAAACAAATAAGTTCTTCAAATAGTGATAATTCCTCAGATTGCAGTCCCTGGTGCTTATTCCTTGTTAGGTGACCCAATTCACCCCAACTGACCAGGTGCGCCATAGGGAGGGCTAAGGCTTTCCCACTTTTCAAGAAGCACACAATAACACTTTTATATTTTTAGAAGCATTGTGGCTCTTCCCATTTTATAAATACTATACCGGTATCAGACCCTACCACTGCAAAAATGTTTAAATGGAGTGAAGGAAGTAGGCCTATCCTGTGGTATAATGTACCCAAACAATTGAAAAGGAAGCCTCTAGTTTTAGGCGTTCCTAACTTACAAAATTGGTTTTACTTGACGTAAACGAAGAAAGTTTTCATACACGCCTATCTCACAAAAAAGACCAGAGGAGGGCAAGGGCCGGGCTAGGCTTTCACATTTTATACAGAATGAAGCCATGAAGGAAATGGCCTTATTAGTCCAAGATTCATGCCACAAAGCAAATCTTATCAGGTTGATCATTAACCCTTTCAACCCGGCTCTCTATTTTGTACTGTAATATAATCCGGCTAATCGATCGATTTTTATAGTTCAGTAAAAAGCGATTATGTAAGATGCAATCTAAAAATATACTTCTCTGTAAAACAATTGACTATCAAGCACATCATAATAACAATTAATCACAATAACAATAATCATAATAACAATAATAACAATAACAATTACGGAAGTTACTCGTGGTAAAGTCTGAAACAATCTTGCATATGAAGTGGAGGTTTGTTCAGACACACTTTGCATCGATATCGTGACTCCCTCGGGCGATTTCCTGATCCAGTAGGCATATTTCTCCGGCACCACACACATGGAAGACTTGGTCGAGGTCGCCTTTCCGTGGCAGGAATTTTCTCAAGTTCATGCTGAATTGGCATGTTCGATTGTCGGGGATCAGGTGTATTGGCTAATTTGAGCAGTGCTTCTATCAAAAGAAGCTCGTAGTCGGCAAACGATTTGTAGCGCATTTCCAAAGGAAAGTACTTCTTAGCCAAGACAAATCCGTTTACCACGCCGACGCGCTGAGCCAAATGAAGGCCGAGCTTTTTGGGCCATATATAAGACTTTCTGTGACATTTGACAGTTGCGAGAGTCTGGTCAATTCTGTCAGTTCCATTCATCAGCAGATTATAATCCTTGATCATAATTGGTCTTTCATATTCAATTTGAATACCATCTTTTTTGATGCGTTGTTTGGTCTCTGTTTCAGCGATGTTTGCTGAACTCATGAGATATACATCCCTCTTGTCACAAAATTTTACTACAAGAACGTCACCGTTGCGTGCAAATTCAGAGCTCACCGGATGTAGTTTGAATTTGGAGAGGTCATTTGGCACTCCACGGTTGCATTTCACAGTCCCCATGCACATTGTGTCTTTTGACAATAAATATGAGATCAACCGATAGCTGCAGAACCAATTGTCTATCGCAAGGGTGAAATTTTTCCCCAGTAGGCCAGAGCGATGTAGAAGATGAACAACAATCCTTTCCGATACGGAGAGTTCATCTGCACCATCTATACCCGCGCACCAGTCTTGAGACCTTTCTTGACCACTATAAATTTCAAAGTCATACGTATAGCCTGTCCGGTCTTCATTGAGAGAAAATCCTTTTATTCCAAAACGGGATCGTTTTTTCGGGATATATTGTTTCATATGCAATCGACCTTTGAATAAAAGAAGGAATTCATCTATCGATCCCTTACCTTCAATCTTATAAGTTGACTGCACCTTTTGACGAAGTAATTCGATTATCGGTTGTACTTTATCCATCTTTTGCGGGCGAGAATCTCCATTGTCATACGATGCAAATCTCAAATTTGACAAAAGAAGGAGGAACTTATCTCGAGACAGTGTATCACTACGGCGAAAAAATGGCGTATCAATATAAGTGTTTCCACTGAAATAATCACGCAGTCTAGGTTTTTGAACAATTCCTGTCAAAAGTATGTATGCAAATAGCTTCTTTATATCAGAGGAATTGACGTCAGTCCATTGTACGGTGTGCTTTCTTCTTCCTAAGCGATTGACCCTTGAATACTCACGCTGATGTGCTCGACTGTTAGTATATTCTGCGAGTCTCGTAAAATATTCCTCATCGAGAATCAATAGAGCCAAAAGTTCTGGAGCGTCAGGGATAGGATGTTGAAGACCAGGTATACCGTCGAATGATGGAAAATTACGGGGAATGTCTTCACCTGCTACAACTCGGAGCCAACCAGAATTCCTGTCGTAATTAGGATAATCAGGGCTTTCTGACGGTGCTAAACTATCCATAATTTCATCACGTTCACCTTCACTGTCACTTTTGCTGGATTCAGCCGAATTCGAGAAAATAGTATCATTAGCCGTGACTTGCCGCTCCTCACCGGCCTCTGGTTCATCCTCGCTTGTATCATCGTCAACATCAAAGCCGTATCGCTGCACGGGAATGCGCCTCCTCTTCGCACGTCGGCTTGTCATGTCAACTACAAACAAACTGGTAATAGGAACGACTCACGAAAGTCACAAATCGATGACTCGGTGATGCGGTTTCAGACTCCCTGATTGGATGACAAAGCGATCGAATCATCTTGTTAATGTTGCCGGCTATTGCTTCAAAGCAATCGTGCAAGTACGGCGCTATTCCTCGCATACAAAGCCATTAAAGCACATTCCGGGCGGTGCCCGTAGTGCCGGACACTATATATCGGGCGGTGCCCGTAGTGCCGGGCTGAAAGGGTTAAGGCTATGCCTTTTCAACTTCACTAAAGCACTTTTATTTTTATAGGCCTCGGCGTATGGAATGAAGGAAATAGGCCTATTGCAGTTATCGCACATTAAAACAAATTTGACGGAGGAGAGCTTAATTGCCGCAAGCTGTTGTGACTTTTACCGGTCATTAAGCATTTCAAAATTGTGATTGATGTGTCAAATAAAGCAAAAATTGCATTTATCAGAAAAAATTCCAAATATCACACGATGCCACTACCTTGAAGTGCTCGGGGTTACCTTCACTGATCGGCTGAAAATGGACCAACATATACGAAATCAGCTTAAGAAATCGAATGGCAGTCTGCGTTATCAAAATTATTAAAAGCCGAGGAGCAAACCCCGAAATTCTACATCAAGTCTACCAATGCTCTCATATTGAATCGCCTTCTGAATGCGGCACACAGCTGGTGGGGGTTCGTAAGTACAACAGAAAGGAAAAGAATTGCCAATTATGTGGGAAGCTCGCTTCAAATACTGCCAGGCTGCCAACAAATTGATGTGCGAGGTTCAGTCGAAATATCAGACAAACGGCTGTTTAAGAAAACCACGACCGATAGATTCCACGTCCTACACAAGTTTTTGCCTTCGACCTCCAACCATAACCGAAACCTTAGACAAAAGAGTCATAGCTTCCAACGCAGTGCATTCAACACCAATACCGGCCGGAATTTCATAACTCGAATGCTGCACGCTGACTTCCTCCCGTGACATTGACACCATATCGTTTTTCTTCTCCCGCTCGTGATCTACCTCCTTCCTTCCCATTGTGACTTGTAACTTCACTGTTCCTTACTGTTAATCGTTACGCGCATGTCATTTCGAAATAGAGCTCTTTTATTATTATTATTTACGAGGGAACATCATCTAATACTCTTTAATAATGGACTTCGTCTTTTATTAACTACTTGTATTGACATGACAAAGGCCCAGCAATGACGAAGATGTATAAGAAACTAATTATCAACATCGACACGAACAATCAATACATCAATAACGTTAAAAACTCAACATTAACAACAAAAACCACCTGAAATATCATATGATTGAACAGAAACTTTTTTGAATTGATTAATATAGA
Source organism: Prostheceraeus crozeri (assembly GCA_907163375.1). Taxonomy (NCBI): domain Eukaryota; kingdom Metazoa; phylum Platyhelminthes; order Polycladida; family Euryleptidae; genus Prostheceraeus; species Prostheceraeus crozeri. The sequence continues at coordinate 236,697 of CAJQUW010002911.1, read as the reverse complement.
TCCAAGCACAAAAAATCCGATCATTTTTCATTTGAGGTGGTTGTTAACTATCAAAAACAACTGATAATACATGGATGAAATAATCGTTTAATTATTCTGCTTGGTGCGAATGTTTATCGACTACAAATATTTTTAGCACAAGATAACACAAGCATCGACACGCTATTCGCTGCTGAGATTCAGCAAATTAATATGTTCAAGGTCATGTCGTCATTACCTTTTACTTTTGTAAGTAACATGTAAAGGTACTCACCAATTTTCTGTTGGATATCCAAAATTTGAAGAGCGAAGAAATACGGATGACAAGCGTGTAGCACCTTCATATTTTAGTGAAATATTCACTACAGATTTCACCATCTTTATCAATAAATCATTCAAAATTGGAGAGCCTACCCGAGCCCCCCCCCCGGAACTGGGCCATGAAGAAAGTGGGTAGGCTCGCCCCCCCCCGGGCATCCCCCGAGCGTACCCCTGGTTTTAAGTAGGCCTAATTGTACTGAACTGATTTCAGAAGCCATACGATTTCGGTAGATTTCTCCAATTCTATCTACCAGGCTGATTTTTTGTTGTGATCGACTGAATACTAACATTGATGTTACCTATTCACTTAATTCATTATCACAACTGTTGTCTGTTCACCTTAGACAGAAGCTCACTCAAAATATCGAACATACTTTCTTAGAGCAATGGCTGAGGAAATTTGGAATGTGGTCAAAAATGGTTCCAAAGTCGAAGCGATGTAAAGCAAGAACTCAAATTTCGCTGTAATCAGATAATCCTATAAAGACTTAAGGAGAGTGCTGAAACTTTCAAACTTAGTCTTGGATTTTATCTTATTACTGTCTCAATTGTGGCATGATTGATAGAAAACGACAGGGCTATTTTCTAGCCATCTATGACCACAAAACTTCTTTGGAAAGTTTTCTACCCTTGTTACTTTTTCGAAATCACTTCGACAAGCCGGTAAATAGCTGGAATCCTGCTTTCAAAATTTTTTACCCCAGGTTGAGCAAAAATCCCCTGATTTTCTCAGGTTGACCACGTCAATATAAAATCCCCTGATTATCCCAGGTTGGTATGAACTATGTGTAAGGTTCAATAAACTACTTCACACGGTTATGATGAAGTGTGAATGAAAAAGTATGCATGAAAATGTATAACAGGGTTCCCGCGCCTTTTCGGAAATAATTTTCCCTGATCACTCTTCGACAAGTTCCATGTCTTAATTATATATGTATTTATCATATTGCCCCACGATGCTACAATAGGTAACTTCATCATTTTGAGACTTCGCATCAGTTGGTTAATCAATATTATAAACTAACAGCAAAACAGAATTACTCAGTATATAACAGTATATTATAAACAATGTACTTCAAAACATAATAATCTAATTACAAGAAAATTTGATTGGGGATAAAATGATATGAAAAAGCTACATACATGAACGAAAATAATTTGTCAGCCATCTGCTGTTCAAACAAAAATAATTATTGTAATTACTTTATGTTGTCAAACACAAATAAGTTGCAAGGTGATTTCATGTGTAAATAATACTCAACTTTCCGGGAGTATTACACACGTATTATGAAATCTTACATGTTTGCATAAAGTACAAGAAAACTCCATTTCATCGTTTATATCCTTAGAGTTAAAAAGAAAGATATGAAAAATACCTATTAAAAGTAAGGTGTTTGAAAACATAGAGTAATTACATGGACAGAAGTACTCGTATTTTTAATACAGAACAAAGAATATAGTTTTGAGACCTGCGAAATTGATTATTTGCAGAATTATGTTAATAGCCGTATTTGCTCATCTAGCGCCTTGAACGCGGAAGCAGTATCCTTCGCAAGTTTTTGTTTTTTCGCCTCCAGAACCTTCACCTGATCACGTTTTCTTTTCTCCGCCATCTTCCGTATACGAATTTCATTTTCTTTGGTCGCCCTTGCTTCAATCGCCGCTCGGTAACGACCTCTGGCGAACTTTGCATGAGAACGCCTTTCTTTCGTTACCTCAACAACATTTGGGCCTCCACTTGATTTGACCCCGTCATACACCAGCCGTTGAGCAATCAATGATTGTTCATGCAAATTTTCTATCAAAAAATGTTTGTTAACACTAAACCCGGATTCCACCGAAGCATTGCCGTGCAATAAAATCAATGCCATTTTAATGACGATCCAAAGATGCCTATATTGGTCATCACTCGCGACAGCCTCTGCGAAGAATGTGTCCAAACGATTGTGTTTGGTTCTGAAATTATTCAGCTTCGCTTGTTGCGCTGATATGAAGATCGAAAACTCATCAATAGCATTGTCAGCGATAGATGGGGGCAACTGATTTTTTCATACAATTCAGTAACAAGAAGTTTAAAGTGTTGTTTTGATCCTTCAGTATTATTGACCATTTGTGTGGGACTTAATGAGGACAAGTAAGATGTTAATTTGTATTTCAATGGACTTCGTTGTAGAATTTTTGAAATCAGGGCAGTAAGAAATGAGCGACATTCAGTGAGAAACTGCTGTTTAATTTTCTCATCTGGCACTTTTGCAATTAGTGCTGCTGCAGCAACACCAATGTCTGTCTTCCACTTTGCGCATCTTTTCTTTTGTTAAACGGGTATCCAGAAGCTCATCAATATCACAAGCCATTACGCTTGAATCCACACATTTCGCCATGATTTTTCTGATGACCAACTCAATTTCTTCCATAAGAAAGGTACCGAGAGGTGCATCCGATTGGAATTTCCTTAAAAATGGTTCGAGAAGCGATGCGATGGTACCAAGAAATGTGAGTTTGGCCAGAAATACGGGATCTGTGACTGCCTTTTCGACAGTAGAGAAAGAGTTGGAAGTAGGTTTCTTTTCAATGTTTGATACATACTGCTTAAGAAAAGGAAATAACTGAATCGCCCGGTTTACAGCCGCAACATTCTCAACCCATCGCACTGCGCAGTATTTCCTCGGAAAAACATCACATCCAGTCAATTTAGTAAAAGCAGCCCTGCGCGACGGGGAATCTTTGAATAAGTTATAGATTGAACGGAGAAATGAGATGATATTCCATCCTGCCACTTGATGCCCTGTTTTGAACGCGCCATGTATTACATGTAAGCTGCAAGAGCCGATGTCTAACAGTTGAGGACTGTCTGGACTTCTCGACAATTCCTCCTTCATCAGTCGTAAAAATTAATGATTTACATTCGGATCATCTAGCGATATTTGCACAATGTTATCAGACTTGATATCTTTGACACCTTCTTTAAAATGTCGAACAAGATTCTCAGCAGTACATGACTCAAGAAAAACAGAGGTGAGATACCTAGTTTCAACTCGATTTTCTTTAACACAGAAGAATCGGATGATAAAGTCCATTTGTGCCTTTTGAGCGACTTGATTCAATGATTCGTCAAAACAGATCACAACCTTATCATTGAATTCTTTGACCAATGTTTCTTTGTAGAATGGCGCCAATCCGTACACCAAAAGATATGATGCTTTATCACTTCCCATTGAAAAAGCTTCAGCAATCTTACTGTCCTTGAAAATTCTTTGGAAAAGATCTCCAATACCCCTGCAGCTGTTGAGACTGTAATTAGAGGCTATTAATTTCAACACCCATAACAATTCGCCATCAGTGACATCGTTCGTATGTGTCAAAGACTTCAGAGAGGTTTTTAACTGACCGGAAGTCGATGGTATATTGGCAAAGGATACTGTTTCCGAATTCTCTTTTTCCACTGATGAGGGATCGTATGCTTTCAAATCCGAATCTTGAGAGTTCGGCAGTGAAGACAAATCAACAGACGATGAGCGTTCACGTGTCACAACTTTAAAACTAGAAAAAGCGTCCTTCTTGGTCTTATCTTTACAACGCAATCTGGTTTGATGTCCTTTTGATTTTTCGTGGCTAATTACCGCTCTTCGTCCCATATTACTCAATGAAAACTTCTTCTTGTATATCTTGCAAAATGCATCGTAACATGACCCATCGATTTCGCCAACCCAGTCCCATTCCGAGAGCCAGCTGACATTAAACACACTTCGTGATGACATCTGTAAGAAAATTTTCTCCGTTAAAACTCACGTTATGGCGTACAAGAATGATCGGCATCATTATTATCTAGAACATAAAATGACTTGATAAACATCAGAACGTAACAGTTTTATCATGTTAAAGAGAGATACAAATTACGTTTACGTGTCTGTTATCATTTCTATTCATTATCCAAAATAGTTTTTTTACAAAAAAATCTAAGGTTCATAGCAATATCTCATAAAAATCATGACTAGAGAGTGGAGATATAAAGCGACATGAGATGTGTACATGAGATTAATGAAATGCAAAATAGATAATCTTATAAAATGCTATATTCAAAACTGAATATTGATTAACACAATCAGATGTAACACAAAATACATATTAGCCTACATACAAAATTACAAACAAAAAATATCAACATTTGTATACTTGCAATTAAGTAAAACAAAAACAACCAACAATGTACCAGACTTCATCTATAAGGCACAATTTTTGAAGGAAAACAGAAAACCATAAACGTATTGCAACAGTAATAAACAATCAACAAATATAAAACGAGAAGACACATTCATATGGAAAATTATAAGGTTACAGGACAGTGGCGAAACTCGCCCAGTGTGATCCACATTCAGGCTTAGTGAATCTGTAGAGATCTGGCGACGTATCTTAAGACCAATTGTCATCTCTCAGATAATCTTCTCGTTTCCCAATTTCGACCGATGTTTAGGAACCACTGATGTAGGATGTTTAAGTCACTTAAAGCCTGAGTTTGAAAAAGTCAAATACGATGACAGACAATATATTTTGACATATTCACTAGCATGCCAATTTCTTTCTTTGGTAAACAGTCGATCATATGGTAGTCAGCTTTGTTTTATCGTCCATCTGAAGTCTTCTTAAAAAAAGTAGCAGCAACAAAATGACAGCGAAATACTGACCTTCAGTACAGGTTTCGGTACAAATCTGAAAAGTCAATGTTTCAATAAAACAATTATTTTGTCTTCTTTACTAGTATTCAACCTGATTAGGTTTTGTTCGAATGAATAATGCACAGAACAATTGATAATAAAGATAATTCATGTCTAAAGAAGTTCTTCAAATACAATATCTAGCTTATAGTCTATTACTTACATGCTTAGACAGATTCCCTGTATTTTCCAGGTTTTAATAGAAAATATCCATTTTCCCTGTACATTCCCTGTAATTCACACACATGCAAAAATTCCCTCTTTTCCAGGTTTCCCTGTCGCGCGGGAACCCTGTATAAGGACACCATGTTTAAATATGACTTAAAGGTGTAGCTTAATAGGCCTAGTAATTCTTCACTTAGCTGTGATTATGGATGCGTGTATGCAAAAAAATGTAGTGCTTGACATATTCCTTGGTGTAAATTGCTTAATTGATAGATGTAGTGGACAAAAGAAGTTCAATACAGCGTTATAGGATAGATATAGATCTGACTACGCAATAACGACGTGTATTAATACAAAGGTCACGATTCCACTAGCACGGTTAACTATAATGTAAATGGCATCTGTAAAATTAAAGTAATTTTAATATTTTACCGGAATGCCCATTGTTTTAACCTGAATTAAATAGTTACCATGGTAAAACAACATGTGAGATAAATAATCTAAAATTACCATCGATGTCCCTAACTTCTTCACTTTTCCGAAAGTTGAGAAACATTAATTTAAGACATGATAGTACAATAATATGTTAGGGGCAGCATTCTCGTGAGCAATCCATTATTGAAATTTATTTTCTTCAGCGCAGTACGCTTTCCTCAGAGAATGATGTGAATGTTGAAGTGTTCGAGTCGGAACGCCTCGCCGAACAGGTGTGTACAAGCTAATACAAAGGGCGTCGTTGACTGGTAAAGCAGCGTGCTAATCAGCTGCCCAAAATGTGTTCCCGTTCAACGAATTTGAACAGACGCACTCAGTAGTTATGGAAATACCAAACAGCCAAAATAAAAAGTGTTAAACACGAATCAGCTGGTAAATTCTTCAATACGATGATATTGTAATAGGCTGTTGGAATCGTTCACTGTCGCTAATTGCATGACAAGAAAGGGGATTAAACATTTTTATTCAATATGAATTGCATCGCAGGATTTTGATAGTGGCTTTACTAAAAAATCTTGTGAATATCTAGAACAGAAAGTTGTTTAAGGATCTATACTTCAGTGACGACATCGAACCAACGTGGATTTCTGTAGGAAACTTTATTGATAGTCTGCAAAACGAATAAGTTACTTTCCTGCCAATGCTAATAACTTCCCAATGCTGTAGGTCTCCATAATTTTGGTCAAACTAGATGATTCCTGCTAAATGCTCAAATTGTGTCAAGTATATGCTCATTAGTGAGAATACTAACCTAGTGCCATGGAAATGCCGCAGCACAATCATGCCCAGCCAATGCTCTCAATATACTTGAACAATAAATCAATTCCAAACAAAACAAATGTTCGCTAATGAATTTTTGGTTGAAACATGAACTTATATGCACTTATCTCACACTTTAAAAGCAAAAAAATAAAATGCTATTTTTATGCTGCATGCCTTGAAGATGCTAGCATAATGCTAAGTTTTTCCCACTGGGCTGAGTCATCTGACGAAATAGGTCCATCTACAGATATTTCATTCAGGAAGCGTATCGGAGATGAAGTAAATGTTCTGTTTACACTTCCAACGCCTTCGACGAACTCCTGATAAGATGGTAGAACATGTTGGTCATCTACAATCTCGACGATTTCATTGTCTCTCGACTCTTCCGATAAGCTAGACACTGTATTTTCTGAAAAGCTATCGCTTTCTGATTCGAATTTGTTATATTTCCGACGTGAAGTTGTATTTTGCCTGCAGTATCGCTTCATTATAATCTGAAATGAGAAGGACATGGTTATGTTCTTTCACATAGTATCAATAGCTTCATCGTAACTAGTACAGTAGAATTTACGGATTTTCGAACGTTTTTACGCGTGTGTCGCGCCCTCTTGAAATCTGGGCTCAACCGACGACAAAGAGTAAAAGTAGGCAATACAGGCCATCCATAAAGAGCGCACGCTGACAGAAAGGGGAGGTGAATGTAAGGCGAAATACGTGAACTTGAGGAGCAGAGGGACGTTTTTTTCGAAAATACTCACGCACTTTCATGCAAGAACGAAAACTCGACTTTTAACTAATTTATTTTCAATTTATCCATTTTATGGATTATTTTATGTTATTTGAGCGGGGGAAATGCAGGCCCGCCAACTCCATCAATAATAGCATTTAATATACAAGTGCACTTCCGATCCTTAGCACTTACATTGTTAATGTACTTGCAAAGATGTATGAACATTTTTCTGCATTCACAATTTTTACAGTGCACGTAGGCGGGGATCTCAAGGTCGTGTTAGGGCATGGAGGGGGTGGGTTGACAAATGCGTGCACTTGTCTGCAAGAGAAGAAAAGTATTCTAAGTATTGGATTTCATATATGCGCACTGTATGGATGGCCCCTATAAGTAGGCCTACATAGTATATATCTAGCCTTTCGGCAAACAAAGCCATGTTTCGTTATGAGCATAAGAAATTGTAGAACTCAACTGCATCTGTTATCTAATGGCAAAATCTGTGATCGTAAAAGAGCTTCGCATATCTGATGTACATCGATGCCAATGAAAAAAAAAACGATTTAGAAAATTACGTGTTTGTCATTAAAAATTGGACAAATAGCCGACGAGATAACAGAGAAACTATTGATTTGTGAAGAAAGTTTTTTTTCATGTCATACGCATTCGTTTGCCTTTCGAAACATCGATACACAACTGATTCACAGCTGCAACTGCTGGAGCCATGTCTTCAAATTCCTCCAACCTAAACCTGCTCATTACTGCTGCCCTAAATTTCTCTGACCGTCCAGGCGACAACTGCATAGTGCCTTTAATTCTTCGAGGGAACAGTCTACCTTCACTTAATTCTTGATCAATCCACAGTAACAATAGGTAATTAATGTGTTTGTACTCGTAAAACAAGTCTAGGTTTATTAACTACCCACAGCAGTCTCATTTTGCTGAGACAAATTAAGTTTGATGTTTTTGATTCAAACATTATCCTGAACTCCAAACACAAATAAATACAATGACGTTCGCCAGTGTCTCTTAACATTTTTCAAATGCTGTGACCGCGAATTATGACCTAGTACCGTTTTCTGAAAATTGACAACGAAATTATTTGGCTAGATACAATTTTCAGATTTGAAAATGTTTTGTATGTAGATCTAAGAATTCATTCACGAATAGGCCTACGAGTAGTAGTAGTAGGTACGAAGTACAAGTCAAGTATAATAGTAGTAGTGAAGTACAAGAAACCTCGAGTTATGATTCTTATGACTTAATTCATGAGCTAGGCATCGTGTATGCAAGTTTCTAATAACAAGTATGTATGATACGAAAAAGAGGAGACGCGATAGAATTATGGGAAAATAAAATCGAGTACCGTATTTTCTCGAATAGAACCCGCACCTAATTTTCAGTTTTCGCGTGTTTAACTGTCAACTCACATTCATTGGAGTGTAATGCAGATAAATTTATTAAACTAAATGAGTATTGAAGTGAATAATTGCCGAAATAGATAGTAAAAAAAGGAGTTCAATTGCCTTCATTCTTTTCAACATATTCTAAAGCTTGAATCATAAAATTGATGTGATGCGAGCGTTTCTTTGATGTCTCTTGGTTCGATGCCATACTCAGTATGGTAACCGGAATTTTGTATGTATAGGTACTTGACTTCCTTTGAGACAGAGACATAAATCTAGTGGTAGGCCTATGCACACATAGTTAAATAAATAATGCGAGATAATTTCAACACAATGACTCGACCTTATCCAAACATAACAAAGAAAGGAAACTCTGCGATTCCATTAGGCTAAGGTATTTTGATTCACTAACGTCACGATTTGCCTCAGTCATGCCGCTTCAGTTAGATAATAAATTAAATTTATTATAGCCGAGCATCTTATCGTTAAAATTTTAGACAAAATCAAGTCTTGTAATTAACAGATATAAAATTTAATTCATATAACTCGCCCTCAAATAGAAACCGCAATAGAATCGCAAAAATAATCATATAACCCGCGGGTTATATTCGAGAAAATACGGTATGTACAAAGTTCTAATTATGTTTGTCAGCAAAATGGCCTACTTGTATTTCAACCATGATCAAATATATTCACCAACATGTTCAAACTCAACTCACCATGTACATGAAAACAACGAGAACAATCATAAAACATTATCATAAATCAACGTTTGTAAGACGATAGTAGTTTATAGTGTGACATCCGGCGCGACGCTTCGCTTCGCTTTGCTTCGCTTCGCTTGCGCCGGATGTCACACTTTTGCGGGTTTTTTCAAAAAATCAAAATTTCAAAAATTTAGGTAGACTTCAAATTTCACGTGGCCGAAGGCCGAAGGGCGAAAATTTAAGCGTTTTTAAAAATACCCAATTTTCAAATTTTTCAAAATCTCAAATTTGAGAATTACAATCGGGCGAAGCCCTAGAACCTTCGGTTCGATTTTCACCCCCAAAATCATGACCGTTCAAGGACACCGAAAATCATAAAAGTTGAGAATTTCAAATTCATGAATTTTATCCATTTTTCAGGTTTTTAAAATATATCATGTGACTTGCGAACCGAAGGTTCAGGGCTTCGCCCGTTAAAAATATTTCTTTAAAAATGGAAGAAACAAAAGTGGAAGGAACTTCAGAAATGGAAGGAACCTCAAGAATATATCCTTCGTTATCATATGAACGTAGTTCTACTTTAATGGACATTGAAAAAATGAACATTGAAAAAATGAACAAAGAAAAACACAAAGATAGAGTTAGGTATATGAAAGATAAGGAATCTCAATTATTATTAAGATTAGAGCATTATAAAAAGTTAAGAAAGAGATGGTCTAAAGTTAAGAATGTAACACAAGGAATTGGCATATTCTTAACAATAAGTTTAGGTGCTTTGACAATTGTTATATCTTCAGGTGTTTTAGTAATTCCAGTAGTTGCTACAGCTTTAACAGGTACGGGTGTTTTTGCAACTTCACTTGTTACAATGTTAGATAAATCTTTAATAACTAAGAAACGAAAATCATTAAAAACTAAGCATTTACATATTAAAGAAATTTATGACAAATTACACTACTACTTTCAAAGAGTATGTGATGATAATGTTATTACGTTAGATGAGATTGAAAAATTTGATCAAATAGCTAATGAAGTAAATCAAATATCATTTCAATTACAGTCAGAAAAAGTTGATGATAAAAATAAAAAGGATGGTAAAACTTTTACTGATGGTAAAATTTCTAATGAAGAAAATGACAAATTTTTTTTAGAAGAGCTAAAAACTTTAAGCGAAAATTTAAGCAAAACTTTATTAAACAAAACTTAAAACGAGAAAACTTTAAACGAAAAGATGTCAGACAACAAAGCAATAAAAAAATAATTTGTTCAGTAAAATGTTTTTGTTGTATTCCAATGTTACCACAAAATTCAAATATTATATTTTAAAAATGGATAAAATTAGAGCTGATAATTTTAAAAGAATAAAACAATTAGAAGAGTTAATAAAACAAAGAAATATTATGAAAGAAAATCATCTTCAACATAGAATGATAAAAGCTGGTATTCAATCTGATATGTTTGAAAAAATGCAGCAAACCGAGCAAGTAAAAACTGATTTTGAAAAAACTATGAAACCATTTAAAACTCTTGAAAAAGAAAGTACAAATAATGATAAACAAATTGATATAACAGATCCAGAGCACAAAACTATATTAGATGACTATGGATTACTAGAATCAAACATTAATAAGAAATTACCAAAATCTATGCAATTTGAACATTCTATTTCATTTATAGATGGAAAAACAATACCTAGATTTTATCTCGGACAAAAAGAAATATTTCCACAACCTTTTCGAGGTATAATTTTTTCACCAGATAAATCTCCTTTTAATTTAGATAGAAATTTTGTTAATCTTTTAAGAGGAGCAGATTTAAATAATTATGCTGTAGAAGATCTCATAAAATATAAAGCTATGTTAGACAGAGTTGGTGCAGTAAAATCTCTTAGACGTTATAAACAATTAGAAAATTTATTATCAACGGGAGTTAAAGTAGGGAAAGGTTTATCTGAAAAACAGAAAACTGAAACAACTGTATTTTTACCAGATGATCCACAAGAATTACTAAATAGATTAAATATTTTAATATCTGCAATAAAAGAAGGACATAATTCTAGTTTCAATGAAATTCATGCTATATTGAAAAGACTGTTAGAAAAGAATATTCTAAATGAAGAGGATTATAAAAGTATAACGAACCGAATGTTCTAGGGCTTCGCTCGAACCGGTCATCTCTGATGTCTTTAAGGGCTTCGCCCGTAGCTGAAATATGTTGTTGTTTTTAATTTTTTATAAAAAAAATATTTCATAAAAAAATATTTATTTAAAATTTTAACTAAAAAATGTGTTCAGCAGATTTAGACAAAATTAATAATCATTTAGAAAATTTGACAGAGATTTTGGGTTCATCAAAATTTAGTACGACGTTAAAAATTATAACAACTACTTCATCACACACTTGTAATTTAGAACCCATTCTACATTTGGAACAAAATAAAAATTATCAAATTGCATTGACTAGTTTCTCCACATTTAACACTATTCAAAACGTTATCAAAGATGTGAATGATCAATTTAGATATTCTACTGATAAAGGTAAAACATGGAAAATACTAACTTTTCTTCCTGGTTCTTACGAAGTTGAAACAATATCAAATGAAATTAAGAGACACTTAGGTATATCATTTAAAGATAAGAAACAATTACATTTTGCAGTTGAACCGGCAGTTAATAAATTTTCTCTTACTTTAGACGAAAATCATCAAGTTGATTTTAATCATGATAGATCATTGTCAAAGCTATTAGGATTTAATAAACAAACCTATAGTCAAGGTTATCATTTAGGTGAGAAGATTCCAAAAATAACTGAAATAAATTCAATTGTTGTACATTGTGACATTATTGAAGGTGGATATATAAATGGTAAATTATCAAATTTAATATTCAGTTTTCCAGCTTTTACTGTACCCATTGGTTATAGATTAAATGTATTTCCACAAACATTAATATATTTCCCTATTACAAGAAAAACTATTAACAACATTAACATTAGAATCACTGATGAGAAAGGAAAGGAAATAAATTTTGGAGGTGAAGAGATTATGATAGATCTTTTGGTTCGAGAGGTATAAACTCCCGTTCGGGAGGTATAAACTCCCGTTCGAGAGGTATAAACTCCCACGCGAAGCTAGAGAAGTTTAATTTTCTTCTTCTTTAGAAACAAAAAATAAAAAAAAATAAAAATAAATTTTTTTATTAAAAAATGAGTGAACTACCTCCATTAAATAAAAAAAAACTTAAATTTAATCATCATCCAAATTTATCTAATAAAGTTTTGTCAGTTATTTGTGGAAGATCAGGATGTGGAAAAACGTATCTATTATTTAAAATTTTAACGACTCCAAATTTTTTGGATTATAACAATCTTATAATTTATACAACAACGGCAGAACAACCCGTCTATCAATTTTTAAAATATGGATTTGAAAATAATCTTAAAAAAACAGCAATTGCTTCATTATTCAAAGAATATGAAAAATCTGAAGATGAAGAAGAAATAAGTTCGTGGTGTGAAGAAGCAGCAAAAAATAATCAGTTAGTAGAATCTAATAAAAATAACCATATGAAGATACAATTAATAGATGATAGTGGTAATATGCAAGATCCTAGTAAACTAGATAAAACAATGAAACATTGTGTAATTTTTGATGATTGTGTTAATGATAGAAATCAGTCAGTTCAGAGAAATTATTTCACAAGAGGTAGACATAATAACTGTAGTGTATTTTATTTAACACAAAGTATGTATTCATTAGACGGAAGTGTTATTAGAAAGAATGCAAATATATTTATACTATTTGAAATAAATGCAAGAAACTTAAGTGATTTGTTAAGAGATTTATGTGTAAGAAATAAAGATGAATTTAAACAATCGTGTAATAATGCTTGGTCAAAAGATTATGGCTTCATTACAATTAATATTGATAAAAAAGTTCATGATAGAGTTATAGAAAATATTTTCGAGGAGTGATCGAACGGAGTGACCGAATAATTTTTTCTTATAAATTTTTTTGTTAATAAAAATAAAAAAAAAATATGTTGAATGATTATAAGATAGAGCATGTACCAGTTTTAAAAGATTATCGTCATCCTACAAATCCTGTAAATTCGAAGAAAGAAGTTAGATTTTATTATCATCATAAATACGTTGCGCTCGTTACAGATTATAAAACAAAACATGGTATTAAACCGTGTGTTAAAACAAAAGACTTTCCACTTTGTTTAAGAAGTTTCCGAGTATTTTTGGCGTATAATAATTTATGGTGGTTGGTTAAGAAAGAACATTCTGGAAAACATTCATTGGGGAAGAAAACAAGTCTTTCTAAATGGTGTGAGAATTTTAAAATTCCTACGAATGTGTGTAAATTAAATTATGAAATTGGAGACATAACACATGAAAATTATAAAGAAAAAGAAAATGAATGGAGACCATATTTAGTTAACGATATTCTTTCTTTAGCTTTTTGTATCTACAAATATAATAATGTTATGCAAGATTTAGTTGGTGAAGATATAACTACTAATTTGACATCCTCTGCTTTAACATTTAACGGTTGGATGAAAAGCGTACAAAATGACAATATAAATATTCATTCTCATATAGATTTATGGGCTAGAAATTATATTAGAAAATCTGTTAAAGGTGGAAGAGTTTCAGCAAATATAAGAAAATACATATCGCCATTTTGTAGCATCTTGTTACCAATATTAAAACAGTATTTACCTGGTCGCTACGCTGGTGGGGTTTTGTCCCCTGGAAATAATTTAATAGATTTAATGAAACAGTATCGAGATTTAGGAGATAAAACTGAAATTTGTAAGAAAATTTCAAATCAACTACTTGAACAAAAAAATGAATTTCTAATGGCTTTTGATGCAACATCTTTATATCCATCAGCTATGTATGATGAAAATTCAGAATACCCTAAAGCTGAATCAGCTAGAAAATTTCGTCAAGAAGAAGAGCGGGAAATAGTATATAAATTTAATACTCAAACATTTAGACCTAAAACTGGAATATTCTCTGTTGTGTTTCAATATCCGAATGATATGTTTTCCAACCAGTTCCTATTAAAGATAAAGTTAAAAATCAAGATAATTATTCTCATGTAAAAGTAATCAGGTTTAGAAATGGTATATGTTATGATGTATTAACTTCTGTTGACATACAAGAAATTGTTAGATGTGGGGGGAAAATCTTACATATTACTGATGGTATAATTTATGAAAAAAATTATCAAGTTTCACCATTTCGAAATTATATTGAAAAACTTTTTAATTTGAGAAAAAGATATAAAACAGAAGGAAATACTGTAGGTGATGAGTTAATTAAATTATTGATGAATTCGCTATATGGCAAAACTGTGCAAAAAGATATAACCACTAAATATCATTTATGGAATGAGAATACATTGAGAAAAAATTTCACTCAAGAAGTAAAAGATTATGAAAAATTAAATGATGAACAATATTTAGCGAAAGTAGAAATGGAAGATGATGAATTTCTCAAAACTAATATTGTAAAAGATGGGAAGACGTCATTCATGCCATCACACTTAGGTTCTTTCATTCTTTCTCACTCTAGAAGAATCATGAATAACTTTATTTTAGAAATTAATGGTTTCAAAGAAAAATACATTCATTATACAGATACTGATTCAATATATATTTCCAATGAGCTCTTTAATAAATTAGACGCTGCTGGATATGTTGGAGGAGAATTGTGTCAAGGGAAAAATGATTATGGAAATGGTGGAATTATTTTTGCAATGTTTATTGCACCTAAAGTAAAATACTGTATTACTGTAGATGAGCAAGGGAGACTTAGTGAAAAGAAAACATTCAAAGGTTATTCACAAAACAAAGTAAAAGTAGAAGATTTTCTAAAATTATATTCGGGGAAAACATTATCGACTACAGTTAATAAACCATGGAAAAGATCTTTAGAAACTGGAATTAGTATTCCTGATAAAAATAATAATACTGAAGAAAAAAAATTTTCTGGTCAAATAAATATTCTTAAACGTCAAGCACCTGATGAAAATGAAATTATGTTACCTTATAACGGAGAAGATATTCAAGCTGAAATATTTCAAACAATCATCTGTGAGAGTAATTTAAGTGATGATGATGACACGTGGGAATAATAATTTTTTTATTACATCTAAAAAATTTATAACATCTAAAAAATTTATTACATCTAAAAACTTATTACATCTAAAAAATTTATTACATCTAAAAACTTATTACATCTAAAAATTTATTACATCTAAAAACTTATTACATCTAAAAATTTTATTACATATGAAAATATATTTATCGAATATTTTCTTTATCACATTAAGTTTTATCATATTAAGTTTTACCATATTAAGTTTCATCATATAATGTTTTATCAAAAGATAATTTAAATTTTTTTTCACTAACTATTGATTCTTCATCATCATCATCAATTGATTCTTCATCATCATCATAAATTGTTTCTTCATCATAAATTACACTTTTTGGTATAGGATGCCCTTCCATGATAGGATACCATTCTCTTATTGGAATATCTAATTCTAAATTACATTTCTTATCTGTTAATAATATAATAGAGAAAAATATTGGTCTTTGTTCTCTTTTGGAAAATTTAATAACACCACTATAATCTGAATCACTTTTAGTTTTTATTAAAGATGATAAAATTTTAAATTGATTAGATGTAAATCCTAATTTAAATTTTGTAGACCCGACACATAGTTGTCTAACAGTATCTTCAACTATACCATCATTATTATTTTCAATTGTAAGAAAATGAAATTTAGATAAATTTTTATAATTACTAATACTTTTATAATCTTTTTTACCATTTACACCTTTTTCAGATGTTACAGAATCATCATTATTATCATAAGATTCTTCAATATGATTCAGAGGATTGTTATGATCGGACAAAGCCCTAGAACCTTCGGTTCGTTTATTATGATTATGGTCATTGTTTATAGTATAAGGTGTTGACCACATATAAATTTTTTCTTGTTGAGCTAAGCCATTTATGTAAGATTTTAATAAATTAATATTTAAGTTTGAATATAATCCTATATACGTATCATCATCATATCTTTGCGGCATTTCTAATGTTTCTTGTTTATAAATTGTGTCTCTATAATAAACTTGACATAATAATTCTTCATTATGTTTTTTACTCTCTATGTGAATGTTATATTGATTTTGATCGTCAACAAATAATCTAATTTTTTCTTTGGAAAAAGATTTTAATTTTTTAACTAATTCTTTAATATTGATATAATTAATAATTTTAGTTTCTATCCAATCAGTATTACTAATTGGTAACACTGCTCTAATAAATCCATAAACATTATTATGACCTATTATAACCATATTTTCTTTATTTAATTCCACATAAGCTACATCATTATATTTACTAACAATCTCCATAAATTTAATAAATGGATCTCCTGGAAACAAACAATAATTAGTTTCTATAGAAGGTAAACCTTTTGTTTGTTCTCTAAATATTTCGGCTTCCAATTGAAATAAAATATTAACATCTATACATGGATTTGTAATAGTATTATTATTATTATTATCAAAACATTTATTTTCAAATCCCGTTGATCTGGTCGAATAAGAACAGGATGATGCGGGCGAATATAATTTTTTTAAATTTGGATTTTCCATTTTTTTATTTTTATTAGAAAAATTTTATTTTTTATTTTTATTAGAAAAAATTTTATTTTTTTATTGTTAAAAAATGATGTTACCAAATGTTGGTGGAGGTGCATATATCCCGAATAATCGTGAATTAGAAATAGAGATAGAAAATTATATCATGAAAACTGGAGACGTTTTATCTGGTCCATTGCATCTTTCTATTCTTCCGCAACAAAATACAGAGTTGACAAATAAACAATATGTTGATACACAAATCAATGATTTAAAGGAAAAATATATAAACGATGTTTTGGTTCCACTGATGAATGAATTAAAGTTGCTAAAACTTAATGACAAATCATTAAACGAAAAATTATTAAAACTTGATAAAAAGGATAGAGAGCTAGAAGCAGATATAGCAAAACTTTTTAAAAAGATTTCAGAACAATCAAAAATTTTAATATTACTTTCTATAAAGTTAAAATCTGCAGTCATTAAAAATAAACATCAGATAAAAATGTTAAAAGAACAATTAGAAGATGAAATAGAAAAACTTCCTGAAAGAATTAAAAAAAAATTTAAAGCAGTTACAAACTACATTCCAAAAAAGTGTTGATGAATTAAGTTCTAAAATTACTCAACAAATGAAAAAGATGAATAGAATAATAAATGAAGTAAACTCACTTAATGAAAAAGTTGATAAAATGAAAAATCTTAAAATCAATTTAGAAAATGAATTAAAGAAAAATTTACAAGAAAACTCTAAAGAAAATAAAGAACAGTTAGATTCTGTTAAAAGACAATTAGATGTTCTTAAAATTAAGTTAAATGCTCTTAAAACGGCGTTGAAGATTAATCAGCAGAAAATGCAAGTTAATAGAAAAGAAATTAAAGTACATCACACACTGCTTGACGCAATAGATAAAGTGCAACAGTCAATTAATAAAGTTATCTCGAAGTTGTTGTCCATTCACAAACGTAAATCTTAACACGTAGATATTTTTCCCAAAAGTCAAATTTAATCCTAAAAAATGCCTATAATTTATAAACACAATCTTAAACATTTTGCATCAAATAATAAAATTGCTCATGAACCATCTATGAAACCTGTGTACCATTATGATAGTGTAGAAACTGTCGGAACACAAAAGTTCCTAGGCACCGCAGGTGCCGTCCAAAAAGAAGGAGATGGCATCTTTTCTGGTATTGGTAGTATCGTTAACTTAATTAAAAATAATAAAGATTTGATTACATCTGCTGCAAAAGGAGCAGCTGCTATAGGTAGTACAGCTAGTGCAATATCAAATGCTGTTAAGTCTCAAAACGAATTAAAACAACTAGAAGCTATTCGTAAACTTAGGAATGATTCTGAAGAACTAAAAAAATTAAAAAAACTTTCAGATGAAACAAAAAAATAAAATTGCTAACATAGCTGTAGAGGGTGAAACCTTGAGGAGCGGAGCTCCGTCTAATAGTAAACATAATGAAAAAACAATTGAAGAAATAAGAGGAAATGGCGTGAGTAGCAACCAGTTTAACCAGCAAAGCTGTAGCGGAGCTGGTCTAGCAAAATTCTAAAATATATTTTTTAGTAAAATTTTTTTTAGTAAAATTTTTTTAGTAAAATTTTTTAGTAAAATTTTTTTTAGTAAAATTATTTAAGTAAAATTATTTTAGCAGAATTTTTTCTGTCTGTGAGAAAAAACAAAAAGTCAAATTATTTTTTATAAAAATGTCTTCGCTTATCGAAAATAAATTTAGATTAGACGATCCTCCGTTCGTCAGTTATAATCAAAAAAAGAATGACTATATAAGAATTGCTATGAATCCCGGATCTTCCAGTAGAGTAAATACTGGAGGAGATTTAATTTTTGAAGTTGATAATCAGCAGAGCTATTTATATTTACCTGATTCATTTTTACACTGTGAATATTCTTTATATAGTGATGCTAATTTTACAACACCATTACCAGAAACCGATAATATTGCACTAGAGAATAATTTTTTTCCAAGATTATTTACACAAATGCTTTTAGATGTTGCAACTCAAAATATAGAAACAATAAGTGATTCCCCAGGTGTAATTGATACAATGCTTAGATTTGTAACAATTGATGAAAATAATAAAAAGCATGAAATCGAAGGTTGGTTTCCTGATACTAATGATGGTATAATTGTTGATGATTTAACTCACGCTGGAACAGATGCCGCAGGAATTGCGAAAGATGTAGAAAATATTGCAAAACATTTAAATAAAACAAATAATTATGCATATAAAGAAAGACGTGAATTTAACAAGAAAAGTAAACAGACAGTAAATTGGTCATTGTCTCCATTATTCGGATATTTAGATTATGATAAAATATCATATCAATTAAAATTTAAATTAATAATTCATCGTACAGCAAATAATGAATTAATCTTTTTTGGTAAGACTGGGAAAAAAGCATATTTAAAAATTGATCGACTTGAATGGTGGATTAAGCATATTACTCCTAGTTTAGAGATTGAAACAGCTATTGCAAAAAGATTAAATACTAACAAACCAATTCCAGTAAATTTTCTAAAGAGAACTGCTAGTTCAGTAACTTTTTCCGAACAAAGATTTAACTGGCATTTTACTAGAACTGCGAATACCCCAAGATATTTATTACTAACATTTCAAAGAAATAATTCTCCAAGTTTTGATAAGAACAACAATATTTTTCATATTAATACAATTCGAAGTTTACAAGTTTCATTAAATCAAACCCGTTATCCAATTGATCCATTAAGATTCGATGATACCAATAATCAATTTATGGAAGGATATGATTCTTATCGAAATCTTTGTATAGAATTTGGAGTTGAACCACAATTAACTCCTGGTGATTGGAGACATTTATATCCAATTTTCTGTTTCGATTTAAGTGCGCAATCTGAAGATATTATTAAAAATGGTTGTGATGTAACAATTAATATTGAAAAAAAAGATTCCACAACTTCATTGATGGCTTATGGTTTATTGCTTGAAGATACAAAATATTCTATTGAAGTTCTTAATGGGAAGATGACTAGGATAGGCTAAAGCCAGAGGAGCTTCGCTCCGATCGGTTAGTAACCTGAGGACCTTTGGTCCGATAGGCTAAAGCCAGAGGAGCTTCGCTCCGATCGGTTAGTAACCTGAGGACCTTTGGTCCGATAGGCTAAAGCCCAAGACTTCGTCGTTTAATTAATTTAATTTTTTTGATAACTTAAAATTTTGATAACTAGAATAGATTAAAAATTCTTAACTTAAAATTCTTAACTTAAAATTTTCGTAACTTAAAATTTTTTTATTAAAAATGTCGCAAGCGAAAAGTAATATTAATAATAAAACTGTTGAATTAAAATTACGTAATATTGTTGACAAAAATACCCCTAAAACTATTACTATTAATAAAAAAAAGTATTACATAAGTAAACCAATGATAGAGAATATTCAATTACAAGAAGAAAAGAATGGCGGGATTCTCCCATTAATTCCACTAATAATAGGTGGCATAGCAGCAGCAGGAAGTGTTGCAGGTGGGACAGCTGGTATTGTCCAAGCAGTAAATAAAAATAAATCAGAGAAGGCAGCATTAGAAGAACAAAAACGTCATAACAGAGAGTTAGAGAAAGTTGCTAGGGGTGAAGGGACATCGGAGATGTCTTCCAGGGCTTTGCCCGAAGGAAAAGGAATAGTAGATAATTTTATTAGTAAATTAAAATTAGTTGATGAAGGAAAACGAGTTCTTAAAAATATTCTCCACAATGTTGATGATTTAATTGAAATTAAAGAAACTAAAGATGGTTCTGGAATATATCTAAGTCCTAGTATGATAAGGTAATAACCTCAGAACCTTTGGTTCTTTTCGGTAAAACAATTTTTTTTTATTTTATCTTTTAAATTTTTTTATCTTTTAAAATGAATTCTAAAAATTCCGAAAATTTAATTAAATTAAAAATTTCTAATTTAGATTTATTGAATTATCTATTAAACAAAAATAAAAACTCAAATTGTCAGCATATTGGAGGTGACAAGAACAAAGTTCCACACCACTTCGGTGGTGACATACAAAAAACATTAGAAAACTTTCCTGGATTTATTTGGAGTAAATATTCGAAAGAAAAACATCTTCCTGGTCATTCATATACCGGTCCAGGAACTCGATTAGATATAAGACTAGATGAGAATAATAATCCGAAACCAGGTGAAGAACCAATAAATAGAGTAGATGCCGCCGCTTACAGGCATGATTTAGCTTATCGAAATCATGATCTAAGTTCTCGACATGCAGCTGACAAGAAGATGATTCAAGAATTAGATAGTATTCAAAATCCTACATTTAGAGAAAAGATTGAAAGAATGTTTGTTAAGAAAGCTTTACAAGCTAAAATATTATTCGGCCAGGGTTTAAATGAAACGACAGCTAAGCTGTCTGAGAGCAACGCTCGAACTAATAACTCTGAGAGCAACGCTCGAACTAATAACTCTGAGAGCAACGCTCGAACCTATGCGTCCGAAATTCACAAGGAATATAGAAAGCCGAAATATCTATTGAAAGTAAAAGTATTTAATAAAGATGATATTTGGAGTGCTGATCTTATTCATATGCCGAATGATTCTGATTATAAATACGCATTGACCGTTATAGATTTATATACACGATACGCTTGGATAAAGCCTTTAAAAAATAAAAGTGGTCTATCAGTTAAATATGCGTTTGAAGAAATCTTTAAAGAAAGTAATAGAAAGCCAAAAAAATTGTTTGTTGATAAAGGGTCGGAATTTTATAACCGAAACGTTCAGCCACTATTTGAAACTGTTTATTCCACTGAAAATGCAGGGAAGGCCGTAGTGATAGAAAGATTCAATCGGACGTTAAAAAATAAATTATTCAAGAAATTTACTGAGCAAAAAAATCAGAAATGGTTGAAGATATTACCAGGAATTGTGGAAGAGTACAATAATAAAGTTCATTCTGGTATTGAAGAAACTCCAAAGAATGCTTCTGACGACCCTGATCTAGTACGAAAGAAAATATTCGAGAATAATAATTTGAATGAGAGTAATCCGAATTTGCAGAAACTTAAGCCAAAATTTAAAATTGGAGATAGAGTTAGGATATTTAAATATAAGAATAAATTTGAAAAAGGCTTTGTTGGCTATTGGACTAAAGAAATATTTGAAGTTTGCAAAATAAATCAAAGTTATCCGATTACTTATGAAATTAAAGATTTAGATGAGGCCGATTTTATCAAAATGAATTACAGAAAACAGAGCTTTAACCTCTAGGTGGCGCTTTAGCTAGCTTCGCTTGAGTTATAGATTGTTTAACTCTAACATAATATCTAGAAATGATACTCCTTTTTGTAATTTGTACAAAACGTATAA
The DNA here is from genome assembly GCA_907163375.1 of Prostheceraeus crozeri. Taxonomy (NCBI): domain Eukaryota; kingdom Metazoa; phylum Platyhelminthes; order Polycladida; family Euryleptidae; genus Prostheceraeus; species Prostheceraeus crozeri. The sequence continues at coordinate 214,367 of CAJQUW010002911.1, read as the reverse complement.
ACATAATTGCCCACAATAAGTTGTTCCCGGTTTTTGAATTTGAAATGTATTATAAATTCCATTGCCAAGTAATTCTTTTACTTCATTTGTAGGGGGCAAACCGTATGAGTCGAACCAATAGTTCTCAGCCTCCGGGCGGTCAAAATAATAGTTCTGCTGATAATTTTTAACGCCTGCTGACCAATGTACACCTTTTTCATTTGACGTATGAAGATTTGTTATGAAATTTACAGTTATTGATGGAACTTTGTTCCGTGAACTGAAGGTTCCTGTTGGCCTATTTTTTAGGAATTGTAATTCATCCCTCATCAATATGTGAAAATTCTTTATTCCCAATTGATTAGCAATCTTATTTAAATCGAAATTCGTTGTTGTCTGTGTTCCATATAATTTCAAAAACTCATTTATGTTGCTCATTTTATAATAAAAAAATTTCTTAAGGGACCCCTAGAAGTCAGAAGGAGGGGGGGTATTGATTTAAAACTGTTCTCTAATGATGTCTTTCCTTACTACTTAGTCAGAAGGGGTATTGATTTAAAACATTTTTATAATGATGACTTTCCTTACTACTGGGGGGGGTATTGATTTAAAACTGGTCTCTAATGATGTCTTTCTTTACTACTTAGTCAGAAGGGAGGGGGTATTGATTTAAAACTGTTCCACAATGATGACTTTCCTTGCTACTTAGTCAGAAGGGAGGGGGTATTGATTTAAAACTGTTCTCTAATGATGTCTTTCCTTACTACTTAGACAGAAGGGAGGGGGTATTGATTTAAAACTGTTCCACAATGATGACTTTCCTTGCTACTTATTCGATTTTGAAATGATTTAATTTAATCTAAATTAAAACGTTACATTGTTCCATTTTATTCTTATGAACTCTTGTTAAGAGAATATTGATTGTTTTATCTGTATTAAGACATTAGCAACATCTGTTACCAAATTTCTCAACATGAACAGCTGCTACCAGTTTAAGCTATTCAGTATGAGAGAATTCTTTGTGACCCGCATAACTCATGACTTTTCACTTGAACAGCTGCTGCCATTATTCCACGTATTACTGCGTGCATTCATTCTGCGAGCGTTCTACGAGACTGTGACTGCTTACGAATCATCTGTGACCTTTATCTATTTTGGTCAATTTCATCAGCGACTTTCAACAATTTTATTTTTTATCATAATTAATTCACTACGTTTTAACGAAAATGGCACGTTCAAGCATCGCCTTTGCCGATTTGAAAAGAAAAATTTCAGACACTATTGTGAACGAAGATCAACGGAAGAAGTGTATTGAGATGCTAACAGAATTTCAGGAGAAATATCTTAAACCAAGGGAGGAAGAAGACATCCACGCATCAAAAACATTCAGAGAATTTTTAGTGATAAATCGATTTGAAGACACATTGCAAGATAACGCCATCAATATCAGTTCAAACTATAATTTTGAAGAAGAAATTCAAAGAGACATCTTACCATCAGAGCTAACTAATTATTTAGCACATTTAAGAAGAGAAGAAGACATTTCGGTGAACAATACTGTGAAGTTATCGTTGTTAAAAGGAAGAGCTTTGACTGTAATCCGGGGAAGTGGCCATGTTTGTAAACAATTAGGTTATTCCAGAGGCTATAACATCTTTTTAAGAAAATTTTATAAACTATATTTACGATTTCCGTTTATTAAGAACTCGACATATCATTTTTCAAAAGGAACTTCGCTATTATTGACTCGTATCTTCGCCATGGGAGACAGCGCCCAACCCTTGATGAAATACTAAACTCAATCAATTGAAACGGTAAGCTACTCGCAATGGATAATAGTACTATGAGTATTACCTTATTTCTATTTACGAGAAACAAATGTATCATGCCATAATACATTTTAGTAACATATATATTATTCGTTGTAAACCATACTACTTGTCCTCATTGGTTTTATAGTTCTATGAGCCTTACCTTATTTTACTCATACAGAAACAATTGTATCATGGCATAATACATTTTCTAGTCAACATATTTTATTCGTTGTAAACCATGCTACTTGTCCTCATTGGTTTTATAGTTCTATGAGCCTTACCTTATTTTACTCATACAGAAACAATTGTATCATGGCATAATACATTTTCTAGTCAACATATTTTATTCGTTGTAAACCATGCTACTTGTACATAGTACTTGTCTGTGATGTGAATAAAATATTTCAAAGATGGAAATGTGTTTTCATTTTGTATCGAGTTAAAGCAGTAGTAACTACTGGAATTGTAAGAACGCCAGATGAAATGACAATTGTTAAAGCATTAGACCATCTCTTTCTTAACTTTTTATAATGCTCTAATCTTAATAATAATTGAGATTCCTTATCTTTCATATACCTAACTCTATCTTTGTGTTTTTCTTTGTTCATTTTTTCAATGTTCATTTTTTCAATGTCCATTAAAGTAGAACTACGTTCATATGATAACGAAGGATATATTCTTGAGGTTCCTTCCATTTCTGAAGTTCCTTCCACTTTTGTTTCTTCCATTTTTAAAGAAATATTTTTAACGGGCGAAGCCCTGAACCTTCGGTTCGCAAGTCACATGATATATTTTAAAAACCTGAAAAATGGATAAAATTCATGAATTTGAAATTCTCAACTTTTATGATTTTCGGTGTCCTTGAACGGTCATGATTTTGGGGGTGAAAATCGAACCGAAGGTTCTAGGGCTTCGCCCGATTGTAATTCTCAAATTTGAGATTTTGAAAAATTTGAAAATTGGGTATTTTTAAAAACGCTTAAATTTTCGGCCTTCGGCCACGTGAAATTTGAAGTCTACCTAAATTTTTGAAATTTTGATTTTTTGAAAAAACCCGCAAAAGTGTGACATCCGGCGCAAGCGAAGCGAAGCAAAGCGAAGCAAAGCGAAGCGAAGCGTCGCGCCGGATGTCACACTATAAACTACTGACGATCTGAAAACCGATTGTATGATATTTGTAGGGTTCATTTCAACTAGCTGGAAATTTCGATATACCAATCCTTCAATCTTCTTACAAACTACAAAGAGAAATAGAATTCTTCGAACCCATTAAATTAAAAATCTGACTACTGTGAAAAATAGTACGGAAGTCAAATAGTATCAATTTAAGCAGATTTTCAAAGTGAAGCTGCAATATGATTATTAAAAACTTAGTGATACGAAACATTTACTTTCATGCAAAAAATTGGCGTATTAACACTATAGGCCTAGTCACAATATTATAAGAACCTCAATATTACTCAACTTCTATAGATTGTCAAAGTAGAAACAATAGACTGAAACATTAACAATGTAACTCTGTAACAAGTAAGAAGCCGGGATATACATAAAGCATCTTTATTACAAATCGAATTGAAAAGATCGTTATTTCCAAAATGTTATCGACATATCGACAGTATAAAGATTCTGGTCAAATGAACAAATAGTTCAGCAGTATCTCTGTTTTCGATTGAGCATTACATGCAATGGACTTAATCGATTGTCCAGTTCAATTAGCAGAAGCATTTCAAATTCTTCCAATCCAGCAGTATGCTTTATATATGAAAACCCCGTCTCACTTTAACATACCTCAAAATTCTCGAAGGTGTTATTCATCGTCTGTGAAAGAAAATTGATTGGATATTCACGAGCAGTAAAGTAAGTTTGAGCAGAAGAAAATCATTATGTCATATGAATGATATATAATATATGCATAAAAATAACTATGAATTATTCATGTAATGCGTTCTGTAGTTCAGGATTCTTGCACCCCAAGTAGGCCTACTGGTACATCCGTTCTTTCATGTTCTTGATAAGAAATCCCAGGTTAAGCATGGCAATCCCCTGAATTTCCCAGGTTGGTATGAACCATGGCCATCACTTGTAAATGATGAGAGGAAAGAATCAGAAATAATAAACTAGAAGATATTCTAGAAGAAATATAAATCTTACTTTCATCTCATTCTAATTGTTCAATACTTCAAACCTCAACGATAGTTATCCTTCTGTGTGACATTCTCCCCTCCCCCACCTTCACTATACTTCCTTCCTGATCGCCATGGCCATTCATTTTCTTTTACTCAACTTATAGCGTTGAGGATGACACTCATCTGTTCAGATAGAAAAAAATGCGAAGACATCGCTTTAAATCATCAATTGAATTGAAGACTACCGTTGGTCAGTTTTTGGTTTTTCTGATATAAATGTTTTCACGAAGTTTTTCAGGATTCAAGATATAGTTGGGAAAGCTGACAAAATGTGAAGTGGTAGAGCATTAAACAATAAGAATGATGAAAAGAGAAGAAAGTAAGATTTCTATTTTTTCTGGAATATCTTCTGGTTTATTATTTCTGATTATCTTATCATAAGTTAGAAGTGATAGCTTAACTGATTATAAGTAAGTTTTACACACTAAACTTAAAAAATGATGAAATTCTGTTGAAAAAGTGACATGCAAATTAATAATTATGACCAAAATACAAAACTAACTCAAATTATTATGCCTAAGAGACCGAAATTTACATCTGAAATAGTACTCCTTATCACAGGATATCTGTAAGTAGGTTAGTCCGGGACATTTCGGATCACACCACGTACATAAATAAGCCAGGAACTCAAACAAAGTACGCTAAAATATATGAATGTTGAGCATCGTTAGCGCTTGATAAGTTTGCCAAATTTTCAATATCCTTCAAAGGAATTCAAATATATCATAAACTCACTAGCTCAGTCATTCCTACTACCAATTGGTGTGGATATTTTGAGAAAAAATAGTGACCAATTTTTCATTTCAACAAAACAACGATATATATGATATTTTATTGATTACACCAGATAAAGTAAGCGAATGTTTCAGTCTTCCAATTTTAACAGGTGATTAAAAACTAATTTTCGAATATCAATTATTATATTTGCATGATAAATACAAATACATATCATGAATCTGTATAAAGAAGCTGGGTTTATAAAGTCAAAAATATACATGTAAACTCATTTCTTGGTGAACCATTTGTTAATTATACAGGATGAGTTTTCATCAAGTCTGTCAACTACCGCTTGTTTTTCATCCTGCAACTTGCGCTTTCTCGATTTCAATTTCTCCAATGCCGCTTCGGCTTCGTAAAGTTCAAGATCAATGCCTTTCAGCTCAGATGTTATTTACGTTGGCGTCTTTTGCTTGAAAATTCCGATTTCTAGTCGGATTTCATTGGCTCGAGTTTCTTTCAGCTTCGCAGTAGAAGCTTTTGATTGAGAAGACTTTTTGTACTCTGTTCCGGCCTGTTTAACTCGATTCAAAAGATCCTCGTCCGGTTCAAAATCTTCAAATGCTTCTCTATCAAAAAAATCTCTGATCAACCTACATCCATCATACAGATCGGGACGCATTCTGTTTGAGTAAGCAGATTCTGTGGTTTTCATTTGCGAAAAACCCTGCTCCACAATCATGTTGTGTGGCGTGAGCAGCAGGTAGCATTGAATCATTTTTCTTAGATTAGGCTATCCAGACAAGGCATCAGAATTCCAAAGGTCATAGAGAGTTGCATCACCGAAAGTATTCAAAAGGCCTGCAAGTTCATCACGTGAATCTATGACTGAACACTTGAATACTTCAGCAAGTGTTTTCAGTCCTTTGTAATCATGAGCATCCATTTCTTTCAGTTTCATGTAGATTATGTACGAGTGGATAGTTACTCTGTGACATAGAAACTCGCTGAAACGCTGCAATATTGACGACAGTTGAAATGAATTATACTGATCCCATACCAGACGTATAAGGGAAATTTCATACGCTTCAAGGGCATTCAAACGGGAGGTAACTCGATGATTGCTTTGTGTACAATATAGATCTTCATTTTTGTTTATAAAGCTTCTCGGATTCTTTTTTTTTGTTTGTACATTCGAACAGCTGGTCGACATAGTTTTTTGGATTCAATTGTAACAAATGTCCACATCGAGAAAGAATCTGTGAAATGCTCTCCAATAAACTCAAAAGAAATGAGAACTAAGTGACTTCTTTTCCTTGAGATGACTTGCATAGTGAGCATAAGGGCTTCGTCTGAGCCATGCATAAGTCCACATGGATTTCCAAATGTTCTTGGTTGATCATAGATTTCAATTCTTTGTTGTTTCCAATCTCAATTTTTTTTTTTTATCAGAGGGAAATTCTCTCTTACCGACTGTAGGGACGTATAAAAGTCCAGAAAACGCGCTGCATTATAACTGCTTATTTTGTTCAGGTTGAGCATGTCATCAACTTGTTTTAGTATAATGCGTGCTTTTGGTGTATTTGTTAGATAATCGGTAATGAGTTCCAGAAACCTCACTATGGTAGTCAGGATTCTGCTGCTATCTCCTTTTTGTCATTTTTAAATTGTGATTTCTGGACAAGATGGCACTGATGAGACAGACAACCGGGAACTTCTATAATATTTGGAGAAATTTCTGATAACTTTTGTGCAACACCGACGTTTTTCCCGCGCATTGTTGAACAATTATCTGACATGAAATAGAGCAAATTTTCAAAAGAAAGGCAGTATTCTTCAAACAGCGTTCTTATCTTTTGGAGAATTGTGTCAGAATCTGCATGATGAACATCATCTAACTTCTGAATCTTGTCATTTTTCAGGAAATCATCAAGATCTATGTTCGTTTCGAGTTCAACAGTTTTCAAGTATGTCAGCTTTCTTTTTCCGTTTTCCATGGAGGCGATCCAAAATTCAAGTCGAGCTTTATTATTGTACATACTTTCGTCGACGAAAATCCCAAACATTTGATTCTCCAACGCTGCAACGGAGTGCATCTTCACCCAAGGAGCAATAGCAACTGTAACTAAGTAACCGGCCTTCGTCTTTCCACATTTGATATCAGAATATTTCGAGTCGGGAAACATGTTTTTGTACAGGCCTCTTTGACCAGATATCGACTGTGAAGACCGAAATGACGAACCGTCAAGAACCATTTTGAGAACATGAAGAAAGGTAGTTTTAGCTTTTCCATCAGTTACAGTGGCACCTCTTGAAAATGCAGTCATGATGTTTCCTTGATTTGACGATGGTATGGCACGCTTATGAACAAGTTGATTCTCATGCTGCTTAAGTTTTTGTGTTCCAGATAATAGCGAGATCGTTCTTCCATCATATGCGCACTTAATCATACTCTCGTCTTCTGGGACCCTTAGACACCATGGATACTTTTGCTTGAGATCGTTGTTGAACTTGCATTTACCCATTCTGATCCCTGCAATGAAATAACTTAATATGGTAAAGTCTACAAAAATATAAAATTATCCGACTGTGGATACTACTGATGTCCTACTCCTACTCACTTGATAGGTGCTAAATCTCAAGTTATAACTTTTTAGGGGATGAAGTTGGATTATATTTACGATAAGACTTTTAATCATTAAAGTTTCATGACAGAGAAGAGAGTGGACAGACGGATAAATCGTGAAATATTTTAGAGGAAGGTCCCATGAAAATGTAGACATAGACTATACATGTAGCCTACTAGGATACTTGAATAAATCGAGTCAGACGACCACACTAACGGTTATACGCTCGTACTAGAGTCTCGAGACAAGTAGAGTACTTTTAAGGCTTTATTTCATATCATTTTATATGAATGAAGAGAATGTCCAGGATGAATCAAGATGATTATGTTCTCTGTATTTATATTGAAAATATATACATGTATATAGCACCGTATCTGATATTGGAAATGGCGTTATATACATACACTGTACATTCGTATGCAAAAAAGGACAACAGAAAAGAACAATGAAAGTTATTGACACATTTCTCTTAGCCATGTAATGGCATCATTGTCAAATGGATTTCTTTGAGGCCACCCGGGAACGATGGATTGGAAATGGCGCTTACATTTGTTCAATGAAAAACAAATTGTGAAACTAACAAAACAGAGAAACATCGTTATATTTAAACGCAGGACTTAACGAACATACCAAGTTACAAAGAAGAGTCCGGGTGGTGTGGTTTTGCAGCGCCACTACTCGCTGGTCGCACCTTTCCCTTCTGTTATCGAGTGAATAACGACCTCACCACGAGAAGGTAGGGAAACAGGAGCTTGATGAACAGAGGCTTTATACGCTGAGCTTTTGGTGGCATTTTATAGATCTAAAATCGCCCCATTTTAGATCACCACCGCTCCTTGTTCATCCTTTTGAGGTCATAATGCCGTCACAGATATTTACATAATAGATTGAAACTACAACGATTCAAAATATATTACATAGACCAAAATATCCGTGACACACATGTGCGTCTAACATGAAGTCATACAATTGCACATTTGAAAATCATGCTGAAAATTACATAGTTATTGACTTAAAATACAAGAAATTCATTATAAAGATCATACTAGAAATTTAAATAAAAATTCGATTTTTTCTTACACTCCGGTAATCCAGTAATGGATGATAGAAAAATAGTGACTTGGTAAAAAATAGTGACCAATTAGTGACTTTAGTGACCGGTCACTAAAATAGTGAGCAGTTGGCCACCCTGGCCAAACCTCTACTAGTTCTTAACGCGCCTATGCATATTTACTCGAAATGAACCTCACAAATAGCAATTGGCCATTTACACGTAAGTAAGCGGAGGAATAACCACTGCGAAATCCACCGTTTATAGTCTACTGAAATTTGTCAAACTTTATAACTGATATTTTCAGTTTTTTTAAATTCTACCTCAACGGTACAACAAACGAATTGCATGAGCTTTAAGCAAATTGCTTCAAAAGTACGAAAGGAAGATTATACCTCGTGACTGCTTCATTGCCATTTAAGTGTAGCAGAAAGCAAAATCATCAGTCCAGAATTTTAATCGTTATCATATAAAAGTCTCACTTTCCGATTAAATGATAGAATCATTATTCTGTATCAAATCAGAGAGCAAGTCTAATGTACCAAGGTTCTGTGAGAGTGACGACCGCCTACTGTTTTCTCATCGGTGTCTGGCATGCCAGTAAATACATTAAAGTGTTACCAATGCGTTATGTAGGTAACTAACTTAATACGCAACAGTGAAAGCTTAAGAAATTACTGAATTTTCACAACTTTTAGTGATTTGATTTGACCATGTGTGAAAGTAATGTTTGGGTATAACTTAATCGCATGGTACGACAAAAAAGTCAATTATAAAAATTCATAACAAGTTCATTTTAGTATGTTATCATATTCCAGAATTGATTTCGTCTGCCTACAATACTACATATTATTGCATCAGAAAATCATCAAAAATTTGACTACCATAGGCATAGAACAGTCAAGTCGTTCAAACAACATTTAAAAAAAAGACGATTCAGATTTTCCTTCATATTTTTAGGTCTTTCGCTGGATTGATAGCGGCTATGGTCGAACTTATAGTTGCATAGACAAATTTCGAAATACATGTAGGCCTGCCGCACGTCATAAAAACAAAGAAAAAATTCTTTCAGTGTCCTATTTATCAATAATTTTCTCGAATTCACACATTTTTTGTAATTTCATGATGGTAAGCATTTAGATAAATGTTTAGGTGGGATCAATAGTCAAATGACACTTATTGAGCCAACTAAGTTGCAACAATAGACACTGCTAAAAACAAAGATCAAACAAATACCGTGACAGAATATCGTGTACTAATTGTGATTTGGTCATAGCCTCTTGTGGCATAACCAGTACCCTCAATTCAATGTCATGACCCTGTAACAACTGCTATCCCACACAAACAAATAAAACTGTTGAAGATATTGAAAACATCCCTTAACTGTGATATCCCTGTATGATCCCTTAACTAATATTTCACACCCTTTATGCTTTCTTTTATACCATCTAATATTGATTAAATTAATTCTTCCAATTAATTTCATTTATTTAATTAATTAATTCTTTATTGAAGTGAAATTAGATCTGTTTGTAATGGTGACGTAAACGTTACGTTTTCTTGAAGTTGTACCGCCCATTTTGTTCATCACATCAGTTTGATATTGAAGCAAAACTGGGCAACAATGAGCCGGTTGGAACCCGGTGACACCCCCACCCATGAGTGGATAATACTGAATGATTTTCAGGGGGACCCAGTGCCATGCTTTTGATCAACCTTTGTGATCCTAAAGACGCTATTTTTCTCAAATCAATCGTCATGACTTTTCTTGCATCCACATTAAGATATCATTCATCCTTTTACACAAGAATGAATTTGAGAGAGTTAGTAGATTTAAGCTTGCATTAATACTAGGGGCTAGATATGTGCGAAATATATTTTCATCATTTTAAGTTATAGTTTTGATCTTTGATGTTATAAATGAAAATAATGGTTCCTATAATTCTAAGTGTAAGATATTTTTTTTGTAGGGCCTATACTTACTTAATTAGGTTGAAGCTGTTGTCGACTACCACGAATGTCTAGAAATACTGCAATCATGCACATACAGTGCATGCGTGTGATGTGGAAATTGATCAATTTTATGTCGACTTCATGTAGCGTGCAATATATTGATTTGAGAAGGTGTGATCATATTATACTTGAAGCCAAAATTGGTCATTATAGTGAAGCGAATGGTTAGTTTGGATTCGCTTCATCAACAATTTCAATTTTATATGTAAAATATCTTCATAGTGATGCATGTCTGCATGATTCGTTTAGCCGTAAAAGAGCTTTGTTGATTGGTGAACATCATCGTGTTATGAGAAACTCTAAAGCTGAAAATTTAGTAGATGGAATAAAGATTCTATCTAACAGACTTTTTAGTAATGGTTTTCCTAAAACGTTTGTTGATGAATGTTTTTTGAGTCATTCTATTGTACAGAATCGGTCAACTTTAAATGATAATAATGTGCCTCGCCCCTTTATTAAAGCACTATTATGGTGAAGAAAGTCGTAGGGAGACTTGGCCATGTCTCAGATCTCAGAAACTATACACTTTACGAAGTAGACACTCAGTGTTGCCAAGAGAATGCGTCGACATAGTACAGAAGCGCTGATTGGATGATGTCAATCAATGGTGTTTCATACACACTGACATTATGATCTCAGCGTCATTTTTAGAAACTTTCCCTCATTCTCACGGAGCTTTGTCGGCGGGAAGCTATCACACCACAAAAGTTGCAAGTAAGTGTTCCACAGAATTAAATATTTTGTTTATCTGCTTCGGTTTGCTAGAAGTGTGATTAATACGAAACTGACGGCACATAGAGGAACCTATTAAGTGGGCAAGAAGGAATTCCTAATACCTTACAGAGATAGGAAAAAAAGTCGTGCATCGCTTGCGGATTAATGTGAGTTCCAGCTAAGTGCCTCGATTGCCAAAATTCCTTCAGATTCGAAGACTTCAGATCACTGCCCACAAGTTTTCTCCATAATGTTGACGCTTCCGATCATTATTAAAGAAAGTAGCAGGCGTACGAAAATTAGTTCACTTGATGATTTCAAAGCCTCTCCTCGGCATTGCTTACCATAGAAATAAACTGTTTATCTGAAGTTCGCTAGAATGGAAATTGACTCAAGGTCGCGGCACATCCGAGGGAACTAAGTTGGGGCATGAAGAACCAATTAAATGCTTCGATTTACTCATGTGACTGATTCTAACCCAATGATACAGACGTTGGCAGGTGCATCTAAGTGAAAATGCGTGCGATTTATGTGCCGTTATTGTGCATTGCATGAAGCTTAATTTCCATTCTAGAGGTTTTATTGTTGTCAATTTCTATGTTGCTTACTGTATAGTGCATACATTGAATCGAAGCCAAGACAGGGATGTGTGTTTTGGTGTGTACGAAGTGATATCACAGCACGCACGCATCTCTCACTGGCTCTGGTGTCCTCTGCTGACAGCTTATTGTTTGCCATTTCCAATAGCAAGCGATACACGAATTATCCATTCGAGAAGGAGCAAGTTTTCTAATTGCGATGTGCCATTTCAATATTAAGGTTACATACAATTCTTCCTTTCTAGGAAACCGAAGCGCGCGCAGATGAATCTAATTCTGTGAAGTGTTCATATTACTGTCTGAACCTATTTTCATAGCAGTAAGAATTCTCTATATTCGCTAAAAGAGATTTCATGCGATTGCTAGGTAAATGACGTGACATGGGGAGACATGGCCATAAATTGACCAATTTTCCCCAGGTAATATCAAGAGTGGCCAAGTCTCCCCATGTTTTGAAATAACACGGGCTAGACCATTTGAATAGCTCACGGCGTAAGACCTATCAAAGTTTTAGTCACTGCAAATTGCTTGCATTTTTTGAGATCTCACATTGATTTTCCTCTTATTTGCATGATTATTTAACCTAATTCTTTTACTATAGACTTAAGTAAATATTTTTTCTCGATGGAATATGATTCGTCATCGCATGTTATCTTTATCCAGTTTTTTGATAATACGAGTAGATCAGACATAGCTACGGTTTTTGAATATTAAATGACCGTCACGTCATTTATTGATATCAAAATTAGATAATGAGACATTGTAGCGACGTACGTTGAGACCTTACGAAATCTCATCATTTCAGGTACAATATGCCGCGAAGGTACCCTCGAAAGGATGCGAGTAGAACACCCTTCACAGAAGAATATGTAAAAGCAGTTGAAAGGGTGTTAAATGGTGAAAAAGCCTTTAGGTCGCCCAATCAACATGTATCCCACGCACAACTATAAGAAGAAAGGTCGATATACTCAGAAATACTCCGGAGGCAAGCATTGCTACAAACTTTAAGAGATCGCAAGTTTTCACTAATGAACAGGAAATTGAAATATGCGAAATCCTGTTCAGTTATGTTCTATGGTTTAACAACGAATATGGAGTCAAGCGGTTAACCGGTTAATTAAATTTAACCGATTAAAAAAATAATTAATCGGTTAACCGATGCTTTCCCAACTTTTCTGCTACATTGCAACTACATTGCTTTAGTTTTCATTTTCCAATTTCGATGATATCTCATTGCTGATGTAAGCTATTGCCAAATAATAATTTCCTGGAAATGGAGTGAGGCATTTCGTTAACCTTCACCATCTTCCTTGATTCTACGACTTTGGACGAGTTCGTTATGACGTTAGTGTTTCAGTCAGAATAGAATTTCCCCTTCTACGCTTGGCTACGATAGACTGTCTGTGCCAGTTCCATGGAAATGGATTGTAAGTGTCGCACCCGTGAGACACGTGCCACACGCGAGCACTCTAGGCACGTGAGACACTAACAATCCATTTCTATGGTCAATGCGGTATCTAACCAAGATCACATGCGTTGCATAGTACATACAGCTCATACAAGTATTTATGTATCCAGTTAGCGCAGCGCATTCGTCACAGATAAGTGTTCCCATAGCGACGAAAATTTTACTGATCGCCTATTGGCAAAACAAGATCAACATTACTTCAATCGCTGCATCAACAGAACAACAGTAATAACATAAATATATTAGTAACCTAAAGATAGCTTTGTGTAGCCGTTGTTTTTATATTATCTGGCCACATCCTATATAAGTTGTGAATTACCATACTGGTACCTCACATTGAATGTTTTGTACAGATTTTATGGTAAAATATACATTATTATTATCATTAGTGGATTTAGATTTTATAATTTATTATTTTGAATAATTAACATGGAATTAGGCACATTCCGTGAAATTGATTTTAGGTTCAAGTTAGCCAGACGGAATAAACTCAAATATTCACGAGGGTATACTAAAACATAACAGTATTCTTGAAAATAAAATATTAAGGAAGTAGACCTACAAGCAATCAGTAGAAAATGTTCATGTCCATAAAGTAAGCGAGCTTACTTAACTGGTATAACAGGCAAACATGCATATACTCATACACTATACTCAGTGCGACTCATAGCATTTTTTAAGGAATTTTCACTAGGCGACAAGATACAAAAAAGGGCATTTTTTGGTCTTGCTAATGAACAAAAAGGGGCACATACATATACGGTACCTGTATAAATAGTCAGTACATGTACAGTAATTCAGAATAAAAAAGACCAAAAATCACAAAAATAACCTTGTTATATATTGTATGTTAACAAAGAACAAGAAGTAGTTCTACTCTTGAAAGAAGTTCTTAATGAAGTCCCTCTGTTTGTGGAGTTCCGGAGCTGGCTGTGTGTTACGTCGCTCTTTTTTTAGAAGAAATTCAGCAACTGCCGGACGTGGATCATAGAATGCCGTGCCTCTTCCGTTCATGGCGATGATCAGACGGGCATTCATTGTACTCCTCTTAGCACCAGAGCGTTTGGCGCTCTTCACCTCTGTGTGGTAGGAGACTGCTCTTTCTGGGTCCATGCTGTGAGGTACAGCAGCAATAAAACTTTGTTCCACCCTACTCAGGGCTGAACCTGGTCGAGAGCGCCTCAGAATCTCATATAGCTTTGCTGTTCCACAGTCTGTAGCAGCGAAGGAAAATGCGCCATGCTGAACAAACATCCCAATGACATCGTCACAGAATGAAGCCAATGTGTCCGAGCCAAAGCAATTGCGGACAAACTCCTTTACAGAATCAATCATTTCTGAGGAGTTCCGAGAATTCATAAATGAAATCATCTCCTTCACTCCGTTATCCTGCTCTATTGAAAGGCGCTTCGAAAGAAAGTTTCGTGCCGAAGTAACTACCTCCTGGCGAATTGCCTTTCTCGAAGTGACGTAAGAGTTTGTACATCTACAGACGTTATTGACCTCCTGACCATCCGCGGAGGTCATATCAGTGGAGACAAACTTCTCTTCGTAACCTCCAGGATACATCTTGGATATCATTTGATCCAGACAGGCAATGGTCTTCTCCTTTTCCTGTAAGAGGTCTGGGAGAGTAATGAGGCTGCGTTGACTGGACTTCTGCAAGTCCCGTAACAATCGCAAAACATCTAGCATGACAAGTGTTAGGCGTTCTTGTTGTCCTCCCTTTTCCCAAACCTTCAGGAAACCTGTGGCCGTTGCTCAGTCTTTCTTGTCACCGATATTCAGCTGAGATTTCCAATGCTTCCTCGCTCCCTCTAGGTTTTGACAGACTGCAAATGCCAGGTTGAATGTGTGTTCAGCAAACCGTGTATCATGATGTTCAGGAAATCGATAGAACTGAGCTCCAGACTCTTGCAACTGCTGCTGTAACTCTGTGGTGCGCAATGCGGAAGCCCTGTAGAAAGTTGCAAATGACTTTAAGTTTATCCGCCAATGCTTCAACTCTGAGATGTCTGCAACCATGTCATCCATCACCAGATCAGACATGTGCCCAATGAAAGCAGAGGATGTCTCTTCCAATCAGCCGTACCCAGAGACCACCTTTTCGTCCTGCGTTTGCACTCTCTCCGTCAGTAGTCAAGGATGTCAGTTTCTCTTTAGCTACCTCTAGAAGATGGCATACTTCGAATCTATCCAGAGGGGCTTGCAGCAGTCCTTCTGCTCCACGAACATCCGAATGTGATTCACCGAGAAAACCAGTCTGCATTGCTCTATGTTTGTCTAAATACCTGACTGTAATGAACTTATTATCAATCTGATATTTATCAACTGAGCAAAATACGTCATTCGAAAGAGAACAATAAGCAATGACAAGGTTAAGCGTAACAAACGGGGATCAGAAATCGGTTGCTTCATTCATTGACAACGTGTGTACACGTGCGTACACAGCCTGATGTGATGAGCGAGTGAATAAGTCTGAATCGTTATGAACGAGAGAAAAGTTAACAGCTTGAGTCAAATATATATTCATCAGTAGCTAGCATCTCATCCGCACTTGTGCGTACCGTCTCACCGGTTGAAAAGCACTGTTTTAAGGTCATGTCAAAAAAGTACAGTGCTCCTTTCATTTCAAAAATTCCACGCGCATGGTGGATGATTTCACACGCACGATTCGTGCGTGTGGAACCCCTTAAAAAACACTGCATATACTGTATATGTGAATATGCAACAAAATACAGCCTTCCTCAACACAATTCTTCAATTTTTGGTGTTGTCGCCTAGTGACTGAAAATCTTGGTCACTAGGCGACATTTTGTCGCCTAGTTAACATGTTAAAAAATGCTATGGTGCGACTATATAAGCCTTGTATAGTCACATGGAATTGAAAAACATCTATTACTAGTATTACATCGGTTAACCGGTTAATTTCTCGTCGGTTAACCGGTTAATTTATAATTAACCGCTTGACTCCCTAACAACCAATCAAACCAGAGAATTAGCATACCAAACGGCAGTTTTTAATAGCCTCAGGCATCCTAAGAATTGGGACGCTGATAAGAAAGCTGGTCTGGATTGGCTGCATGGATTTATGCTGCGTCACCCTGACTGGTCGATTCGAAGACCGGAAGCAACATCATTTGCCAGAGCCGCATCTTTCAATGAAGCTATTCTTAAAGAATACTTTGACAAACTTGAGCATGTGTTGCAGTCATTTCAATTCAGGGGAAGACAGATATA
This sequence comes from Prostheceraeus crozeri, assembly GCA_907163375.1. Classification (NCBI taxonomy): domain Eukaryota; kingdom Metazoa; phylum Platyhelminthes; order Polycladida; family Euryleptidae; genus Prostheceraeus; species Prostheceraeus crozeri. Next base: position 197,959 of record CAJQUW010002911.1, on the reverse strand, counting down.
CAATCTGGATGAGAGTGGTTTCACCACGGTTCAAAAGATGCCTAAAGTTGTAGCATTCCGGGGAAGTAAACAAATAGGACAAATATCAAGCATGCTGCATTGTTTCTGCCATTGGTGAGGCCATACCACCATTCTTCGTATTTCCGCGAAAGAAATATAGCAACTTGATGTTGCGAAACGCTCCCGAAGGGAGTGTTGGAGTAGCAACAAGCAATGGCTGGATGAACTCTGAGAAATTTGTTGATGCATTGAAACATTTCAAAGATCATTGTAGGCCTTCGTCAGATTATCCTGCACTCCTCATAATGGACAATCACGAAAGCCACCTGTCTCTGCCATCACTTGAATTTGCGAGAAAGAACAACATCCATGTCCTCACACTGGTGCCCCACAAGTCATAAGACTCAGCCACTCGATATAAGTGTGTTTGGGTCCATGAAATCTTTCTATTATGAAGCTGTGACGTCATGGATGATGCGCAATCCGGGCATTAATTTCTCAATCTACTATGTCGCTGAACTTCTTCGCCTGGCTTGGTTGAAGGGAGCAACAGCTAAGAATATCCAGTCTGGATTTAATGCAGCTGGCATGTGGCCTTTTAACAGACAAGTTTTTGGAGAGGACGATTTTGCTCCCGCAATGGTTACCGACCCCCTCTGCGAGATTCTGCGGCAGAACCTCAGTCCTCACACATGCCCTCTGCGACTCTCAACGATTCTGCGGCAGCACCTCAGTCCTCACACATGCCCTCTGCGACTCTCAATGAATCTGCGGCAGAACCTCAGTCCTCACACATGCCCTCTGCGACTCTCAACGATTCTGCGGCAGCACCTCAGTCCTCACACATGCCCTCTGCGACTCTCAATGAATCTGCGGCAGAACCTCAGTCCTCACACATGCCCTCTGCGACTCTCAATGAATCTGCGGCAGCACCTCAGTCCTCACACATGCCCTCTGCGACTCTCAATGAATCTGCGGCAGAACCTCAGTCATCACACATGCCCTCTGAGACTCTCAATGAATATGCGCAGCACCTCAGTCCTCACACATGCCCTCTGCGACTCTCAACGATTCTGAGGCAGCACCTCAGTCCTCACACATACCCTCTGCGACTCTCAATGAATCTGCGGCAGCACCTCAGTCCTCACACATGCCCTCTGCGACTCTCAATGAATCTGCGGCAGAACCTCAGTCCTCACACATGCCCTCTGCGACTCTCAACGATTCTGCGGCAGAACCTCAGTCCTCACACATGCCCTCTGCGACTCTCAATGAATATGCGCAGCACCTCAGTCCTCACACATGCCCTCTGCGACTCTCAATGAATCTGCGCAGCACCTCAGTCCTCACACATGCCCTCTGCGACTCTCAATGAATCTGCGGCAGCACCTCAGTCCTCACACATGCCCTCTGCGACTCTCAATGAATCTGCGGCAGAACCTCAGTCCTCACACATGCCCTCTGCGACTCTCAATGACTCTGCAGCAGCATCTCAGTCCTCACACATGCCCTCTGCGACTCTCAATGAATCTGCAGCAGCACCTCAGTCCTCACACATGCCCTCTGCGACTCTCAATGAATCTGCGGCAGAACCTCAGTCCTCACATATGCCCTCTGCGACTCTCAATGAATCTGCGCAGCACCTCAGTCCTCACACATGCCCTCTGCGACTCTCAATGAATCTGCAGCAGCACCTCAGTCCTCACACATGCCCTCTGCGACTCTCAATGAATCTGCAGCAGCACCTCAGTCCTCACACATGCCCTCTGCGACTCTCAACGATTCTGCGGCACCGCCTCAGTCCTCACACATGCCCTCTGCGACTCTCAATGAATCTGCGGCAGAACCTCAGTCCTCACATATGCCCTCTGCGACTCTCAATGAATCTGCGGCAGAACCTCAGTCCTCACACATGCCCTCTGCGACTCTCAATGAATCTGCGGCAGCACCTCAGTCCTCACACATGCCCTCTGCGACTCTCAATGAATCTGCGGCAGAACCTCAGTCCTCACACATGCCCTCTGCGACTCTCAACGATTCTGCGGCAGCACCTCAGTCCTCACACATGCCCTCTGCGACTCTCAATGAATCTGCGCAGCACCTCAGTCCTCACACATGCCCTCTGCGACTCTCAATGAATCTGCGGCAGAACCTCAGTCATCACACATGCCCTCTGCGACTCTCAATGAATATGCGCAGCACCTCAGTCCTCATGCGCAGCACCTCAGTCCTCACACATGCCCTCTGCGACTCTCAATGAATCTGCGGCAGAACCTCAGTCCTCACACATGCCCTCTGAGACTCTCAATGAATCTGCGGCAGAACCTCAGTCCTCACACATGCCCTCTGCGACTCTCAATGAATCTGCAGCAGCATCTCAGTCCTCACACATGCCCTCTGCGACTCTCAATGAATCTGCAGCAGCACCTCAGTCCTCACACATGCCCTCTGCGACTCTCAATGAATATGCGCAGCACCTCAGTCCTCACACATGCCCTCTGCGACTCTCAATGAATCTGCGGCAGAACCTCAGTCATCACACATGCCCTCTGAGACTCTCAATGAATATGCGCAGCACCTCAGTCCTCACACATGCCCTCTGCGACTCTCAACGATTCTGAGGCAGCACCTCAGTCCTCACACATACCCTCTGCGACTCTCAATGAATCTGCGGCAGCACCTCAGTCCTCACACATGCCCTCTGCGACTCTCAATGAATCTGCGGCAGAACCTCAGTCATCACACATGCCCTCTGAGACTCTCAATGAATATGCGCAGCACCTCAGTCCTCACACATGCCCTCTGCGACTCTCAACGATTCTGAGGCAGCACCTCAGTCCTCACACATACCCTCTGCGACTCTCAATGAATATGCGGCACCGCCTCAGTCCTCACACATGCCCTCTGCGACTCTCAACGATTCTGCGGCAGAACCTCAGTCCCCACACATGCCCTCTGCGACTCTCCATGACTCTGCAGCAGCACCTCAGCCCCCATCTTTGTCTTCTGCAAATCTCTCAGCGGCACCTCAATCAGATTTCGTATCACCTTCTGCATTCATAGGATATCCTAAGGTAAGAACAAATCAAAAATGCTTAGGCTGCATCCATCATTATGTCGATAGAAATTTCATTAGGTCTAGGTCTTCATGCACAGATTATTATTTCACGCGAAATTAATAGGGCTATTGTTTACCAAACGAATCGTATTTTACTTTAAAAAATGTCATATGCATTTTTAGAAGTACCACATTTGCTGCTCTTTTTACAGTTGTTAAACTTATATTAAACTCAATATCAATCGTATGTCATCAAATATAAATCTTTCTTCTTAATAGGCCTACCTTTGTAATCATCGTGTTATTATTTCAGCCATTCTTCTCATTCATTTTCAGGTTGCTGCAAGATCTCCAAGCGCTACCAGACGACGACAGAAGAAGCGATCTAGCATGATTGCTACCTCGAGTCCGGTGCTCAAACAGCTGAGGGAGAGTGCGTCAAAGAATCCAACTGATAAAAAGAAATCATCCACTACAAAAAAATAAGGCCTCTGCTGAACAGTTCACAGCGTTGAGCTTCAGTGACAAGGAGAACGAAATTGGAAGCGATTTTGAGGCTGAAGAGGAATCATATCCTTTGAAATTAGAAGAGTAACTGAGCTATCTGTGGGTGGCTTCGTCTTGTGTCAATTTCCATCGAAAGGTTTGCCAGCATTCTATGGTCAAGTGCTAAATGAGGTTTTGTAAAGATTGACTTTCTACGTAAGTATCCGAGGGTTGACAATTGGTTTGTACGACCGGATGTAGCTGATGTCATGGATATGCCATTTGAATCAGTATAGTGCACACTTAAATCGAATCACGCGGGCCACCAAGAGAACACAGAATGTGTTTTCATTTAAGGAAGAACTGTGTGGTATCAAAATCAATTAATCGAATGAGTTTTGATTTTTGCGGTTCCTATATGCCAGGCCTAAGTAATTGATTAATAAACGATTAATCTTCGTGATTTGTTTAACATGCAACTTGCCCTTTTATAGTCTACGTTCACATTTTACGCCTTTTTTATCTGAAGATTTTGGCCTGTCCCGATTTTAAACTTTTGTAAGTTCGGCAATGTGGAATAAAGTCATCAATTTTTTCCTTACCGAAGTTTCGAATAGTTGATATTATGTTTTGGTTTTATAGAGAAAATGGAGTATATTCGAGCTTAAAGTGGGTTATTGTTTGACTAAAATGCGCCAATTACATTTAAGCATAGGAATTTCAAAATTCTAAAAACCTCCACTTAGGCCTATCGCTATTCAATAATCCACCATGGTACCTGATGACACCTATTGTGGCGCTGAAGCATGCAATTAGATTGTCTTCCCCCTTAGTTAGGGTTCCCGGTGGTAAAAATTGATCGGAAAATGCTCGGATTCAAAGCGTTTTCTCGATTCAGCATCGAGAAATCGTTCAATCGTGAAATCGTGCAATTTCCGATCAATTCATAATCGAAAAGTGAGCGATTTGTAGTCCATCGACCGATATCGAATTGTCGCCCTATTTCCGATGCTTCTCATATCGATATTATGTCTATAAGTCGTTCATTTGCCGATATCGAATTGTCGCCCTATTTCCGATGCTTCTCATATCGATATTATGTCTATAAGTCGTTCATTTGCCGATATCGAATTGTCGCCCTATTTCCGATGCTTCTCATATCGATATTATGTCTATAAGTCGTTCATTTGCCGATATCGAATTGTCGCCCTATTTTCGATGCTTCTCATATCGATATCAAGTCTCAGTGAAAAACGTACGTAACAGTGGGGTCCCATCATTGCTCATGGATATTGCGTGGGCGATCGTCATCCCACCATCAGACCATGTGGGCGTTTGATGGGATCTGACATGGAATTCCCATATCATTTGCTCATCAATTTATCATCTTATCCCACTTAAATTCATAAATGTCTAGTAATGTCTCGATGTCTAGTAATGCGATTGGTCTCTTTCCAAACTCAAAATTCATAGATTTAATTTGTGTGACGGAAAATTCACTCATTCTCTCATCAATTATTCTCCTCTTCCTATTCCCATTGTCTTCATAAATCCCAACTCCTTCTGCTGCTACCCCAATTTCTTTCATCTCTATCCTCCAGTTCCACGATCCTCTCCTCTCGATCCCCTTTTCTTTCACTCCGTGTCTTTTTTATTTTCCACTTAATCTTCTTCAGATCCCTCTCATTTTTTATCCTTTTCCCCTTGTTCGATCTAATCTCTCTTATATTCTCATCTATGCATTTGGATACATTCGATGCGATGTAAAAAAATGTAGTCTCAAAAAAAGCGACATTATGTTTTTGAATTGCAAAATCTCACAAGAAAGAAAATCGCATTTCACAATTGTCTTCAAATGAAATAAATTATCTTTTTGTGTACTAGCGTGTTTTTCTATCAACTCTGCAGCTTTCCGTTTCCGAATGATTTCATTACCTTGGATGACAACCTAAGTAACCAATTATAAAAGATATTCATTTTGCTTTCAGTAGTATACTTCGTATCTGAAATCTGCGCAAGTGATGTGATTTTGAAAGCTTTTACACAGACAGGTTCCGTTGCGCAATCTCTCCGCCCTTCTCGCTTTAGCAGACTAATTCCATCCCTCTCCATGCTTCGGCAGCATTTGTCTTTGTCCGGATTCGCTACAGATGGATCGATGACGCTGACTCTCACTTGCAGTCACACAAGCGAGCAACGCACATGATGATATGATGCTACGTCAAATATAGCAGTGATCCGGCACTAATGTTGTGGACTTTACGCACGCCACTGCTATCCTTCATCTGTCTACAGAGACCAGCGTGTCTCAGTATTGCCTATTTTATCGTGCACAATATCAAATTTAGTGACACATGGATTAAATTATGCAGCATTCGACATGGTAAAGAATTCCTTGAACGAAAGCAACCTTTCATCCGATAGCTTTAACGAGATTGATACATCTATCAAGTGAAAATCGGGAGAAATCAGCAGAGCAGAACAATCTGTATTATCTGCATAGTCAATGTCGTTTGGTTTCTCAACTTAGTGTTTCGAGTTCAATGCTTCTTTCTCATGTTCCTGTGTCGATTGCTTTCGTCGCAACATGTAAGTATCAGCATGCTAATTCATATTTTAATATGTGATTAAATGAAATAAGAACTTTATGCATGCGAGTATCGTCAAACGAATTCATTCAGATGTTTACAATCGAAAACCCCTAGAATCATTGCTGTCATTTTCGTAAAAGTCAAGTTGATGATTTACATCAGCTCAACATATTTCAGTAACTCAGCGCAAGGAGCAAGGGATTTCAAGAATATTCATAAAAGTGATTCAAAATGTACAAAGAAATCAGAAATCACGCATATAGAATAACACTATTATTTTGGATCACTACCATAAACATTCTTGTAATCCTTTGCTCCTGAAGATAGCGCTGAGCTATTGAAATATATCGAGCTGATGTAAAATAGATCAACTTGACATTTCCCAAAACAACACTAAAGCAGTCAATGCACCTAGAATGATTAATTTAGGTGTAATGTGAATTTCTTTCTTTGTTCAGTTGTCATCAAGATAAGAATTATGGTCTAATGTATTTCTAATTTGAAATGCTGTGATGCAGTAGCTTAATTGAATGCATTGTCGATCTAAATCACATATTAAGGAGAATTTTTGAAAAAGCCCAGACTCTTTCCATGTATTCCATAGGCCTATCAAATTCTGAAGGTTAAACCTATCATGCTTTACTATATCGTGATATTACAGATGTTATTCCCTAGCATGTTCTGTGATTTTCTTGATGATTTAACTGAAACTAATTTCACCAATTATAATGGATTGACAATTTTTTATTTTGCAAATATCAATAATAGTTTTTATGCACTCTTACCTAATTGTTATATAGGCCTACAATGTACATGCACTTTCATTTATTCACAATTAATGCTAAAACATGAAAATAAATATCTTTTTTTCCTCATTCAATTACGAGTACATACCACCGGCTGTTGCCATTTTAGATTGATCAATTTGTGCGGAGTATCTTCGAAGCTTGTGCCTGAATATGCTTGAACATCGAGTTTGGCAGGCGGTTGTTTCTGGACTAGGAAAACCAGACAAAGTAAGTAAAACTTTCGGCTAGATTGTGTGAATTATTCTTAACTAAAACATCATGTATCAAATCAAATTTTTTCCCCTCTTTTTACTGGATTTTTCATTAATTAATTTTACATTTTTTCCAAAGATATGTAGGCTATACATAAATTGACTTCAGGCATGCGAAGGATGTGATTGCATCGGTAGTAGGTTTACTCAAACCAATTTTTAAATAAACATACTATACAATAGAAAAATAATTTGATAATTAGATAGCCTAATTTCCTTTCTCTTCAATTGTAATTATGAAGTATTTTTTTAATATTTCTGCTATTGAAATGAAAACTAAAGATGTATGCCTTTATTTATTTGCGAAATGGAAATTGCAGCAGTTAGATAACATTTTATATTATTAAATAATGTGATAAACATTTTAATTTGTCCTAGGGTTCAGACTTAAATAATAGGCCTTAATAATAGGGCTTTTTGATGGCTTCATCATTTATCCAAACATAAAATGTGTATTTTATGTTCAACACCATTAAAACACATAATTCACATGATGAGAGATTTTCAAGGATATCTTGAAGAAAAATTATTCGTAGCTAGAAAATCCTAATTTTTTTAAAAAAAATACCTCTGACTTTCACAAGAATAAAGAACACGAAACTTTTGACTCAACGTTGATACTGTGATGTGACATTACTCCCCAAGATTAGGTTGTTTTGATTAGCCTTGTGCATATTTTATGACATTCCACGTTTGCATTTTTACATGTAGGCCCTACAGTGTATACGGTACATGTCTATTCTCGTTGCCAATATTAGGTTTAAACAACCTTGATTTTTTTTAAATGTTGCTTTGTCAGTCTCGTTAAAGAATCTCGACAGGTTGCGTCAAAAATCTCGCATTTTTTTAATTCCTGTAAAAGCTAGAGGCTATTTCAAAAATAATAAAAAATGCGAATGAAATATTATTTGAAACTCTCGATTCTGTGATGGCCTATGTAATCAATGATAAATGTAGGCCTATTATTTATGTTATAAATATAATTATTCAGTCATATTCATAAATTGCATTCATATATCAGGTGTTTCAATTTTAATCATATACTGTAATTCTTGGAAAACTAAACATTGCTTTCGTACATTCCTATTCAACATTCAATTAATTGCAGGGAGGTAAAGTGCAGGTAATATTCTGATATATCAAAAAAATGCATCTATCGATATAATATTTCAAATCTACTAACAGAAGTATCAGGTAATAGTCTTTTTGTTAATTGTTAATTATAACAAAGTCTGAAAATTCAATGCAAAGTAAAAACACAGTACATTATAGATTTGAGTGATATAATTGCATAATTTACATTAATGATGTGATATAAATATAATGCAATGATGATATACTAATAATTAAAATATGCAATATAGTAACTAAAATATGTTATAATCATGTTATATACACGCATGTAATGTAACTTGATAATTTCGATGATTTAATGAATATTATAGCATATCATTATTATCATTCAATATATAGCATATATTTGAAAATTGACACCGCACAGATCCGTCATCTGCCGACTAAATCTCCCTGCTGTGATTGAGTAAGAAGATAGACGTGTTTGAGATTAAGATGAAGATAAAGTTATGAAATCCTGACAAGGACGCATGGTTCGTTCTCTACAGATGTCAAGAATCATTCAAAAGTTCAGCAAAACGTGTCTAAGAATGAAGAAAAATGTGATGCCTAAAATGATTAAACTTGATAATAATGAGTTCATCAGCAGGAACTCGACCAGGATTCGCGTTTCGGCCCCTAAATCCTGAACGCTCAGACCTGTTTGAGTGGGGCCCTGCGCATCCATCATGTAGGCTACAGACTCAATGACACTGACTTTAAATGTTAATGCAAGTGAAACAGTAAATAAAATGTACGATGAAAATGAAAGAAAATTAATTATGAATAGCGGTAACTATTCAGACTGAAGAAAAATCACATAATAAATAATTAAATTGAAAATAAATAAGTAATTACGATGATAATGAACTAATAGCGGAAAAAATTCAGAATAAAGGAAAATGACATGATAAAATATAATTGAATTGAAAATAAATATATAAATAATTACAAAATTATAATCGAAACTGTTATGGCATTACAAGCAAGAAAGGTTTGTCACAATCGGCAAAAGGACAGTGTACGGAAGTCTGGAGTCAAGGAATCCGGAATCTTTCATACATGTAGTCATAATCGGTAGTTTATGTCAAAGTCGATAAATTTGTTGTGTTGAAGGATTTGTAATCATGCATCTTGCCATATGTTCGTTGCTTAATGGTTTCGATCATCATCAAAGCGTGCAGTAATTTGTTTAGCGGCATAAAGTCCGAATTTTCTCAAAATCTTGTCATGTCTATGCAGTGCTCTTTCTGCGGATATTAGTAATTCCTTGCTGCTTTATCCTCTTGATCTTGGTAATCTGAAACTTTTCTTCGATTTCATGACGAAATCTTCTAATGAGGAGCAGATGCGACCATATGAGCTGACTGCTGAAAACGTTAACTCCAATTTTGTGGGGCATTCTCAGGAGATGTCAGAAGTGTTACTGGAAAGTCGAAGTCGTCCACTTTGTGATATACAGTAGTCTTAAGGCCAGTGCTGGTAACTTTTAGCTTAACGTCAAGATAATCTTTATTATCAAGTCCGCATCTGTTAGCTTCTAAGCTATCTGGATACATACTTGGAATAATTTTGTCCAAGCGCTTGTAATTGAAGATACATAAGTCATCGATATATCTGGTGGTATTGGACAGTAGTCGTGCTACTCCAATCTTTTTCTGTTTTATATTCAATGCCTTGAACTGATGAAAATGATCTATCAATATCGTTACCTGAATAGTCAGAAATTTAGGATTGAATTTTATGAACTACAGGAGGTGGACAATTTTCCGAATTGTTTTCATAAATAGGCAGCTCGTGTTTTTTTGCCCAGGCAGCAACCGCCAAAACACGAGCTCCCAAATGTCTGAATACTTCATAAAGAACTCGGTTTTATTGCCGGTATAGTGCTTATTTAAGCTTGGGCATCGAAGCGATGTTTTACCAAAGCCCAACAGAAGTGTCAGTGGCACTAAGCGCCGGCTATTTTAATCACAACACTTTATTTTTCAGATTGGTCAATTAACTGGAGGTGTGATAAAATCATTTGGAATTTTCTTTTTCCCAGCCTGACCATAGTAAATAGTAGATAGTCTGATCTATAGTAAAAATGAATAGCTCAATATTTTTGAATAGAATGCATTAAAATTGTTTACGAATACATTTTCAAATTTCCTACTGATGTTTACGAAGCATAAGTAAAATCGTTTAAGTTTGCTTTAAGAATCCATAGAGTTATAGCTTATGGACTCTGGAACCGCATGCAGACGATTAAAAGTATGCGAAATGTTGATTTTGTCAGTCTTCATCATAGCAGAGGATAGCATTCATCAAAGATTAAGTATTGAAATCTTTAAATTTCATCTTATTTAATGATTTTTCATTTCATGGAACTTGTAAACTTGGCACGTCTTTTCATGTCACAAGGCTTGATATGGATTAAGTTTATTCAAATATTTAATAAGTTAAAAAAATGAAATTGCCTAAGCTCTATATTCAATGCCTTGAACTGATGAAAAATGATCGATCAATCTCGTTACGATATTTACATTCTGAAACAAGTTGTAAACAAAATAGAACTCAAACAATATTTCTGTTTCAGAATGCATTGAACCTCCGATAAATAGTAGACATGAACTGGTCAGTTGCCCAATCATAAGTGAAATTTTTTAAGGCCTGTTCACTCCTGATCTGTATTAAATGTTAGTGTTTATGTGCATGCATTCGTGCCATTGTTACTCTACATGTAGCATCGCCCTCTCAAGGCCGAAGTACTGGTTATTGCTTCTATTGTAAACTATCGACCATAAAAATAAAACGGAGCTTGCGCATCATGTCTTCTGAAAACATAAATTCGCTCCCGATCAGACTGGTCAACTGAAGTATATATGTATAAGTACGGTATGTATAATGCATGTTCATATGTTTGTTAAGAAGTTCATGCCATCGCGACGAATTAACAAACATTTGTACAGTAGACCACAAAGTTTCTTTCATTACTGTCACATACGAGTACATGTAATTTTCCGCATGCAGCATTATTCTTTTTATGATACAAAGCAGCGGTAGTCTATCGAAGACGCCCCTATCCGCGGGACGGGGTCGGGTAACACCAGCCAGCCCGTCGAAGACATCACTCAGCAGCAAGGCTTTTCTAAATGTATTTTCTGTGTTTCCCACTGGAAACAAACATTCGTTACTCATTACCATACACTACTAATTCCTCGCATCTTTATTTTCAGATTCCCTAAGAGAAGAGAAAATTGGGAATGAGAAGACGATTGAAGAGGTGATCGAGAAAATGTTGAAGGATGCAACTGACCGCGGCGGAGGGAGGAGGAGGCGACAGTCCGGGTCGAACAAGTTCTCCTCGCCAAAGCCATTGCGGGTGGAAGCAATTGCCTGCCACACCAACGAGCTAGGAGTCGCAGAGCCTGCACTGGAAGGACGAGATGTTCTGGAGGAGAAGTTGAATCGAACGATTTTGCCTAAAATCACATTGGACTTGTTATCCGAACATTTTTAGTTTTATTATAGAAGTCCAGATGATTGTTGATATAGATTGTGTAGTGCGCTATTTCTAGATTTCATGTATACATTTTTTGTAATATGATGTTATTGAATGAATGCTGTCTTCGTTTTCAACAATTGTTAATTGGCCTAGCACAGGTTGTAGTTCAGGAGTAGGAAAAGCGTGTGTAGTTAGCGGTATAATTTTTATACGAGTGATTCAGATTGTAAATTAATCGGCTTATCGTCTCAAATCCAATAGCGAATATAGAGCGACAAAGCAGGTGGGATACCGCATATGTAGCGATTAATCGGCCAGAATCCGATATCGTATATAGAGCGACAAAACAGGTGGGATACCGCATATGTAGCGATTAATCGGCCAGAATCCGATATCGGAAATAGAGCGACAAAACAGGTGGATACCGCATATGTAGCGATTAATCGGCCAAAATCCGATATCGTATATAGAGCGACAAAACAGGTGGATACCGCATATGTAGCGATTAATCGGCCAAAATCCGATATCGGAAATAGAGCGGAATATCAGGTGCAATACCGAGACGAATTCTCGGGCATCGGCAAGACATCGATTTTATGGGAAATCGACGCCGCGATGCCGAAACGAGATTTCATGCTTCGGCCCGATGAAATTTTTACCACCGGGTTATGGGCCTTATTCAGCTTCAAACTTTTCTTCAATGGCCAAGTCCCCCAGGGTGTGGCAAATTCTCCCCATTTTTATACTGTTGCTGTAATCGTATACAGATTACTTATGCTTTGACTAAATTAATCCAGGTCAACAACCTTTTTCTTGACTCCCCGGAGCACCATGTATACAAACTTTCAGATCGATTCGACCAATATTTTAGGATAAATCTATAAAAATGTAAAAGAACCTTTCTAGGTGGCCGAATCTCCCAACTTGTCAGAACAGGTGTAATTGATAAAGTTCGCATAATTTTTGAGACCAAATTAGTAATTTAGGAATGCAATTTCGAAAAAAGCGTGAATGCCTATCCTCTCCATTCATATGTTTTTCTTGTTTGACGGCTGTTGTGTTTATATTACAAAAAGCTATAGTTATTTGTCACAGTGAATGCAAAATCTGTCACAAAGTGTATATTGGTGAAACATCTCGAACTATAGGTAGGATCAAGAATTAATGAGCACTTCAAATACCCTTTTTATCATATTTTACTAGAGCACCGCTCACTCCGTTTTACCTTATGAATATAATTAATCAACATCACAATATTTTTTGCTTGAAATAACTAGTCCAATTAATTAGTTAACTGGTCAAATTAATTTGGACGACTAAGTGATCAATGGCCATAGTCTCACTGGCGATTGGTTTCTGAAAGATGTCTCACTTTGCTGCATTTGTGATCGAAGCCGAAACTATACTAAAATTCGTTTATCCAGGTCGCATTCATGAGACTTAGCTCGACTCAGAAGCCTATAAAATTCAAGCCTCTGTACACCCACCGCTTCAAACATGAAGTGTGGTTTGGTAACATCTGAGCAAAAGCAGGTTATTTTTCTCAGTTCCTATGACCAAGCTTCGCAAAACTGAGTACATCTTTAAAATTCCAACAATTAATCAAAAACAAGTAATTTTTTATCATTTTTTTATTTCAATCCATGTTATCAGTCAAGTTCACTCTTCATTCTTCGCGCTCATTCTGGTGTAGATCCTTTGGGAGTGGTGGTGACTGATGAGCTTGATGAGTCCTGCAAAGAAAATAAATACGGTTGGTAATTCAAGGTATTGATGCTACTGAAACTGTTAAGGCGCGTTCACACTTGCAAGATAACGACAAAATCGTGACGACATTCTATTTATCGCTGAACATCAGCTATGTTACACATGCAGAGCGATTTTATTTCCATGTATCGTTATAGTTATCGGTCTAATGTGACCGCGCTTAAACCTTTGAAGAAACAGTTTCTTACAATCATACTTCACAGACCCTTATGAATTCCTCGAAGTAACCACTCACATTTTTGACAAATGTCACAAAGTTAAAGTGATGTAAGCAACAAGAAACCTAGCAAGTCGAGCCATTTGGTGAAAAAGAATGATAGGAGTAATAGGACAAGTTAGCATTTCCAGAGGGCTGCGCATAAGGCATGTTATCTTAGGATTGGATTGCTATCTCAAGCTGCAATATTGTCAATCAGTAAGTTATTTCATGCCTGCAGGGTGTCAACTCGAAATAATCCAGAAAATATAGGAATATAGGATCGGAGAGACAAAAAATTTAAGATAAATATAGGATCAAATTTCAGTACACAATATTATAAAATAGCCAATTTTTCTTATTTTTGATTTCGCATAATGTAAAATATCCTACGTATTTCACCTCAAATTCGATTTAATAAGTCAATGATCATAAATTGTAGAGTATTTCATCAAGTTATCAAGACTAAATCGGTTACCATCTCAAGAAAATAACACATCATTGTACACGAATGTTTTATTTATTTATTCATTTTTTTGATGGCCTCCACCATACCCCTCACAGCCATCCTGTTCCTCCACAAACATATTTTTCATACAATTAGTTAACAAATAAATGTAAAAACAATTTCAACAATGGAACGATAAAAAAATCTTTACAAAATGTCACAACTAACAAATCTTGAATAAAAATTTCGAATGGTGTGACCACATAACTACGAGTATATAACAAATATGGTGACCACAGGATACTCTCCTCAGCTAAAAAATTATTATAAAAACGATTACATGCAAAATTCAGGTTTTCAAAATGTAGGACATCCCCAGGTAGTAAACCAATAACAAAATTGAGAAAAATAGTCATAGAAAGTCACTATAAAATACACTCTATCAAAAGAAAATGTTATTTCAGTAATCTGTGTTTCAAACAATCAAATCCATTATTCAGCATTACCGGGTTTGAACTTTTTGACCGATTCCAGCAGACTGAGATTCTTATCGAAGAGTTTGCGCTTTTTGTTAGTTAAGCTTCTCTGCTTATGTCTCACTTCCTCGAGGGTAGTAGTCAATTCTCTTGTTTTTTGAGTTCCAGTGTCTATCATCAAGTGTGCAGTTGCCGCATACTGTAGATTTCCATTCTTCAATGCATCTGTCAATTTATTGTTTCCATCACTCAAAAGTTCATGTGCCGCTGCAAGGGCATCATTCGTTTTCTTTTCTTTTAAAAGAAGTTTTTCTTCTTTTTCCTGGAGGTTTGATTGTTTTTCTTTCAATTGTTGCCGCTCTTTCTCAGCTTTCTGTTTTTGTTTTCTTTGCTTCTCTTCTTCTTCTCTCTTGCCATCAGCTTCCAGCCTCATGACGTATTCCGAATGAGCTCCTCTTGCGGCGGTGATTATTTTCTTTGTCAAGGGCAATTTTTCTGGTCGATTCATTCAAGGTCACAAAACTGTACCATGTCTTTCGTTGCTCTGACACCGTTTATGACTGTCTCACTGAGCAGAGATCGCCCTGCGGTTACAAATGAATTATTTACAGATAATCCCCTTTCCACATCTGCATTTCCATGTGGAATAACCAAGGCAGTTTTGATTACATCAGTCAGACAAGGATATTTGGGCTGACCATCGGACCGCTTTAACATAAAAATTTCTCGCCAGAAATGGTCCACGCGATTAATGGATGAGAATAATTTCATATCATCACCCAAGCATAATACTTTCCATTCATCCTTGACTGTCACGATGTTTGAGTCAGACAAGTGAAATTTTCGAGCCACGTGAGCGATATCTTCAACATTGGCGATATTTGTCTTCTGTGGATTGAGGAATCCGAGACATTTTAAAATTCTGTTGTCGAGGGGAAGCCTGGTTTTCAGATATGATGCTATTGCACAAAAACAATCCCGCATACCGAGCAATGATTTGGCTTGCTGGCCCATTGTTAGCTTTACTAGAGCTTTTCTGGCGGGTTCTCCGATTGAAATATCATCATCAGAAAGTTGGTGAGACCTAGAAAGATCGACAGAAGCTAAATCAACTCCATCTTTTCCCTTCAGCTTTTCAGGTTTGATGAATCGAAGTAACAAAGTTTTCAGAAGTGCGCACATATCATCATATAATCGATGAACCATTGGCTCTTTTGACTGAAAAGATCTCAAAAATTCTTCGAAGATCTTCACAGTACAATCCAAAAAGTGCAACTGAACACGTGTTGCCTGCTTCAGTGGTCCAAGGGCCGTGGCTGTTCTTCTAAAGGCAATACTCTTCGGAGTGCTTTTCGAATCTTTCTGCAATGAATTGACATATTCCAGTCCATTGATCGAGGATCCGTCGAATACTTGGACCGATTGACAACCAGCGTGTGTTAGTATGTTGATGGAACATCTGAATTTCGAGTTCCAAATCGAGTTGGATTTCTTTGAAATCTTCTCTTCTTGCTGCAGAGTATTTGAACAAGCTGAACAAGTCCACGGCTAGCTGCTCAACATCGCCGCCATACTCGGATAGTCCCTTAGCAAAGGCATTGTGTATAACATGAACATTACATGTACCGATATCTATCAATCCATTATTGCCCTTGTCTTTCACTCTTTTTTCCATTTCTCTCCATATTGTTTTATTTACATTTGGGCCATCACTTCCGAGAGCGACCATCTTACTTATTGACACATTATCAAACTTCATCGACTTCATTAATGCTTCAGCGACAACTTCTCCACGGGCATGACCAAAAAATAGAGACTTATAATAGCGGCACCAAACTTCGTTGTGCTCCGTTGACCAGTATCGCAGTAAAAGGTCCATCTGTTTTTTCACTTGAACATTTGTTGTTTCGTCATATTATAAAGAGAAAGCGCCTCCTGACGAAACTAAATCGGCTACCATCTCTTCTCTAAATACTGGACCAAGGCCGTCAGAATATAGGTATGACATTTTTGTCCTACTTAATGTCATCTTTTCCGCTATTGGACATTTAGACATTGCTTGGAAAGTTTCAGCAATTCCATCGGATGACCTGAAACTATAGTTCGAAACTGCACTCTTTCCTGCCCAAATTATTTCAGCCGCTGTGACGTCGTTAATTAAACTGATGCCCAAACTTGACTTTGTAGAGGAACTAGATTGAGGTTGAAGTTTGATCCTTGATTGAACATAATCAGATGTTGATTTGAAGAGTTTCACGTGTCCTTGAGTTTCAGCATGTTGCTTTACTTGTGATAAACCTGCATTATCGCAACCAATTTGCTTGTTACAGGCAAGACACAATGCATGATGTTCATCTTTCCCTCGAACGCACCATTTGCTTAATAAATGGCCATGTCTATCCTTTTCTTTCAACCAGTGTTCCTGAAACTTTGTCTTTGCTTTCGGCATCGCGTGGACTTATTCGGGTAGAGTTTTGTATACCAAACCGGTTTCTACAAAGAAAGCATTCTGTAAGCACACATGTACGTACATGCATCGACGAAAGGCACATATATGACAAATATAATGCATATGAAATCTTATGTTACATACAGGCCTAAATCGTTCAAGATTGTTCGAATGAATAGAAATTTTATGTTCAATCAGTATTCTATGACTGAATTGGATATATAGCGACATAAAATAACCTATATTAAATTCCCTACTTGCAATCACACTGATTCTATATTTTAATGGGATTATGAAAATTTAGTCCTATCAGTCGCCTTTTACGACATGCAAGTGTGCAGCAGCAGACTTATTCGTCACAGCCCTGAGTCTGCACAGGGCG
The DNA here is from genome assembly GCA_907163375.1 of Prostheceraeus crozeri. Lineage (NCBI taxonomy): Eukaryota > Metazoa > Platyhelminthes > Polycladida > Euryleptidae > Prostheceraeus > Prostheceraeus crozeri. Next base: position 180,443 of record CAJQUW010002911.1, on the reverse strand, counting down.
ATTTGATTTCCTGTAATTGCAGAAAAAAGAAAATTACGCTAAAAAATATGTACATATTTTTAGCGTAATTTCATTTTTCGGCAATAAACAGTTAAAGAGAGTCGCAATTGTTTTCATTAACTATGAGAAATTACCTCCTGTTATCAGCCATTCTATACGTAAATTTATTTACAGCTTACGATGTTATGACATCTTCAATATTTGCATACAAACATCGATTAGAATAATTTTTATCATATCATTCATCCTACAAGTACGAGTATGTGAGTAATTATACATCAAGGCTCAATTCATTCATTAAACTTACATAAATCGTGAATAAATGCCTTAACTCCATTATGATTGGTTTTCAATTTAGAAATATTGGATAATATAGGACCTTTCAACGAAATATAGGATAAATGAAAAATATAGGACAAATATAGGATCCAGTTGACACCCTGTGCCTGTGTTTTTATAGCAAATTTACATCTACTGAGGTCGCAAACTAATGTTCAGAAATTGGGGTAAATAACCAGCTAGAATGATTATGATTGGGTTTTTGTTGAATCGATGAGCTTGAAAAGTATACCGTTATGATGAAGCCATAACCCAGCATGTCACCGATGGTTGAGGTGCAACAGCGTGAGGGTTATCATGTGAATAGATGAACGTATTGTGTTTTTCATTAACGGAGTAACGTTCACATGAAATGCTATCTCGTCACTGAGATTTATGTTCATCACGAAGTTACGATCTCTGCGATGTCACTCCAAGATCTCGTCTCACAAAAATCTAAGTATAACTAAGTCATCTGTTTGGAGCTCTTGCACAGTCTTGAACTTCCAAGGACAAAGGCACTCTGTTCCGATCGCGATGGCTGGTGACACCTGACATTGTTGTGCTACTTTACTTTGTGATGTAGTTAATTCATCGGCAAAAGCAGCTAGGACTTCGTCTTTTTTTTTACTGACTGGTAACCGGTATGCGAGTGAGGATAAAGTGACAGAGTTTCCATTAAGCGGTCCTTCTGGTGTCCTAGAGTTGGAACAGGAGGCAGTTCTTCATCATTTTCCTCTTGAAACATCCGTCGCGCTTTCTCGCAATTGAAAGTGATGGAATGTACTACGATTGTAGCAATTTCAACGATCCTCAAATCTTTCTGCTCCATTTCTGATTGAAACTGCATGAAACTCGCACACTAACATACCTCATCCCCTTTATTGAGGCTTGTTAATACGCAACGAATTCAGTCACACATTACTTAATAGAACAATTCATGTGGTGACATAACTACTGCTTTTGGTAGAATAAATGACACATCACATTTAGTTCCAAAAAGGATTAAAAAAATCGACCAGATCAACTGAAACACCCTGTTCATGTAAATTGACCGAATAAGTATTTCCAAAAAGAGATGTAAAAAATGTCTATCGATAGCCGTATGACAACATTATGCTCCTTCGAAAAAACGAGTTTCGCCTTTTGGATGAATGACAAGGAGGCTGAAGAGCCTCCACGAGCGAGATGATCTTGATGAGCAAAGGGTATGAAGAGGATGCGCTGGGTTACGACAAACTTGTAAGTCCTGGAATAAATTGCACTGGCAATTATCACGACAGACGATTCTATGAGCTGAGCGTTGAATTCTAGTGAGAATAATTTCTCCCATAGCCTGCATACCAACCATCAGTCCCGAACAAAAGCAGTGCTAACAGATGCTGAAAGTGCCTCCAAAAGGAAGCTTATTCCACAAGCTGAATATTTTATGAAAGGAAGGATGTCTTAAAATGTCCGACGAGGATAAGTAACAATGCATAGATTTCTCCTCTGGTAAGAGAAGGACGTGGAGCAACAGAAGCAAGTTCAAGAGCAAAAATAATAGCGATAGATGAGGGAAAGGCAGTGGACTACTACGGTGAGTGAGTGGTGCCAAATTTGTAAGTTTGGGAGAGTGGTAACCTGAATCAAAGCAAATCGAATGATTCGATTTCACATAATATTGGAGGGAAGATACCAATTGTGATTTATTTAATCAGCACACAATATGATAGCAGACAGAAGGTGCAGTAGACTAGAATACTTAAATCGAAACATCGTCAAGTTTGGAAATATATCGGCGTAAGTATCGGTACTGGTAATGATCATGACGACGAAAGCTGATGACAAAAGCTTACATAAGATGATGCGTCATTCATAAGTGTTCTTTTCGTCTTCAGATGAAAAAAATGACTCCGTATACAGGTGTGTAAATTTCTGATTTCTATTCAGTTGACCTCAGGCCTACAACTTATGCAAGCTAGTGATAGTATTCAAAAGCCATGAGCATGGTCTCATTAATGTATAACTAGTCGGTCTGCCTGCCACTTAAACAGAAGACCCAGGAATCGAATCGAAGTTCACGGTGGAGACAAGCTTACACCTTCACTAGACCACGCTGACGGCACAGGAGGAATGCGAGTGAAGGCAGAAGTCATATGGAAGTGATATCGACAGCACATTGTCGCATCCCTTTTGTATCGTCAGCGTGGCCTAGTGAAGAAGGTGGGAATTCGTCTCCACCGCGGACTTCGGTTCGATTCCTGGGTCAGGTGAGTGCAGTCGAGGAATCAAGGGTGTTGGTGACTTGATAGTTGGCATTCTCTAGATATTCAATGTAGTGGTGTTATGCCACCACCCACTTTAGACAGAATTCTGTTCTTCAACGCGTCCGCGTATATATACGGCACCCTTTGAATGCTACTGCATAAAACTTCAAAAACGGCAATTTCTCTTCATCCCCGCCTGAGACATCACGATATCAGGGTTCGTACGGTTTCCTGGAGGCAAAATTCACAAACCTTTTATTCGAAATCATAATGGGGTAGATGCTATTTCGGCAAGAGAAGACCCCAGCAATTCAGCTACAAAGCTCTTTTTGCCGAATTATTATTGTTTATGCCAGGATTCCACTCGATTCAGTTCATATATTGACCCATCATAAGAAAAACAGTGAAGTAAGAAAACCTACGTGCATGTGTAGCTATATATATTCAAAACATATTGAAGCACGTGATCAGTGTCCGGATTCTAGAATTTCGAAATTTTCGTGCATGATATACATATAGAAAAAAAGTCACCTTTTCTGAATAGTATGATCCCAGACAGCACTATTTCGTTGCAAAGCCGCTTCAGAGCTATTTTACACATTCATATTTAATTCCTCATCATTGCATAAGAACTTTAAGTTAGACTGACATGCAGTACTGTAATGTACTAAAATGTACATCTGAGTGAATGCACGTAAAATTGATGTAAGCTACCCAGGGTAACAGGAATCCTGCTCACATTTTAATTTGCAAATTACATGCGAACATTCAACTGCCAGATGCAATTAAAGATAGAGTAAACGAAACTGCCACTGAGTATAGAGTTTCGATTTAACTTATTTTAAGGGTTGATGGAGGTATTTCAAAAAAGTATGCCTATCCAATTATCATGAAAGTAATTACTTTGGTAGGAAGGGCGTATATTCCTATTATGTTAACAGATAGAACGAGTATACAGTATAATAAATCGTATACTTATGTATCACTAAACAAATTGAAACAACAAATTTAGTACGGTAAGAGCATATTGCTATTTGCAAAGATTACTAATCAGCTGACGCTGTCCATTATCTTTGGCCATTGTTCTGAAAGTCTATATGGAAGTTCACCAGATAAGTCACTTTGGTATTTTTGGTATCTTTGGAAGGGAGGAAAATGTATCTTTCTCTGAGACAGAATGTATCTTAAATGTGGCAGACAGCTTACAGCTTCCACTCATTTCACCAAGTACTGTACTCCACGCACTCGGTAGAGTACAGTAACACCGGTAATATATAAAATCTATCAAAAATGATGTGTACTGAAAAAAAATGAACGATGCAAAATTCGTGCAATCCACATCACGATTTTCGTGCATCGACCGTAATTTTCGTGCATTCGTGCATGCACGAATTTCGTGCGTGAATCCGGACACTGCACGTGATATCTATTGATAGAATAACAAACAATAACTGATACTTACTGTTGAAAAAACAAGAATTGAAAACACAGATATTGTAAAGCAAACAATTACTGACGTCAACAGCAAGATAGATATTTGCTGTTAGAAAAACATGCATTTAAAGCTTTAGAAATAAAACAATCTTATTATGAAAAGATATTTACAGCATGACTATTTGGTCGGACGATAACGATTACAAAAATGAAACTTACAATAGTATCAATTATACGCATAATAGAAGCTAATAACAATCTAGTGAGCATAAACTCACTCAATTGCAAAGCAGAACAATTATATATGGGTTGAAGTTTTCAAGAATAAACAGCACTAGATCAGCAAAATACATCATTTTAATGTTTTTGGAAAATCATTTCATTCGTCATCTCTTCCTTCTACCCATTAGCTCTCCGACGTAATGCGCATGACTGCATTAGAAGTTCCATGTACTTTGCTGAGCTTCAGCTTTCATCGCTTTGCTGTCTATCATCGGCCGCATTAGTTCAATGTAATTGGTAACGTGCGAGCATGTGCAGATAGTTCAACTGCCCATTGCTTTCTAGATCTTGGAAATGCTCGAGTGATGGTCTTTTTATCTGTTCGATAGCCAACTAGACTGATTATACGTATACTTTCCACAACTTCGCTCAAAAATACTTCCTGGAGTTGTGAATTCGCATTATGAATTATCTCCTCCGTCACTTGGATGGTTAGTTTCCTTTTTGCTATTTCGTTATGGGAGGCTTCATTTTCACGTTTTCTTTTCAGGTCAAGCTCTTCCACTTCTTTTCTATCGATAGCTGCTTGCCATCTTCGCTTTTCCTCAAATGCTGCGCGTACTTTTGAGAAGATTATTTGACTGAAAGTATCAAGGAATTGGTGATATTCATGTTCATGAATCCGCCTGCCGCAATGTATGAGTCCCTGATGGTGCTCAGCGCAGTATATGTTTCTTCATCCAGGGAGCCTCCGTGAGCATCTACGATGGCTTTATTCAGCGAAGAACCTGATTCTGAGACGCATTAAGGTGACTAAGAATCAGAACACATCTTGATAGACTTGATGTACACATGTACTTTGGATTTCAGAGCTCGTTTATGATTGTTGATGCCTTTCCCATTATTGCTTGATACTTTTTCGCTCTATTGATTCTTCAGAGATAATCCAGATAATGTTCTTCGTGAACACGCTTCCAGCATGAATTTTAAGGCATTCATCGAAATTCATTTTGTGAAATAGAAAAACAATTAAACGACGGAATTTTGGTTTTATGTTGATCGAGTCTCCATTCATTCCTTACTTCATCGCAGATATTTTTGATCCAGTTCCTGATTGTTCAGTCAAACGTGGGAATGTAGTGTTCAATAAAGACTTCCGTTACTCCAAAACTGTTATAGATAACAGTAAACAAAAAATTGAGGATAGCGATTTCGGATCACGACGGTTAACCGGGTGAAGCATGGTTGCGTCTTCTAGTATCATGAATCAAAGGAAAGAGACTTTTGTAGGTTGCTGACAGCTACCACGAAGATATCAACACAGATTCTTGAATTTCTCCACGCCATTATCACAAACTTCATTATTCAATAAATACAAAATAGCTTTCTCTCTAACATCGGGTTGGTGGTAGGATTTCTATTTTCAGGCTTAGCTGCATCAATTTTTGCCAGATTCACAACAAAAAGTGCATTTTCTTTGTCTTATTCGATCCAGTTAAGAACTCCTTCTTGAGACACTTCTCGAACAGATGCAATTCTGCATCAATTCCAGTAACAGAAATGTCAATGTTAAATGCAATCATAGGTTCCTTTCTTCGGAGCTTCAGCAAGAATGTCTCAAAATGCTGATTGAAGAAAGTGAAGTAGGCTAACCATGCTTGCAATTGGGTGTTTTAAAGATCACTAGTGACCTGTTTGTAGCGGTCAGTTGACAGGATAGCACGCAATTCCTTCTGTGATGGGATATTCGAGTACATGCTGCTTCGAGTTTTCCAATGATTCAAAATTTGATGTGAGGCTGGCTTATGGCCTAGCCACCGTCAGGAAACAAACCGCAGCATAAAACATCCGGTCACACCCGTTGCTTCGTTCGAGAGAAAACGCACTCAAATATCTTAAGGAATGTACAAGTACATGTAGATCTGCTATGAACTCACTAAGTGTTTTCACATTTTTCTTGAAAGTTACGCATTTTTTGCAATGGACATGATTCCAGTTTCAAGAACGTGATTCCAAACTTGGATTCATGTTGCTGATGATGACCTGATTCAAATAACGTGTTACCGTTTGGCTACCCCCTCGCCAATTCACCAGACAAATTCTCTCATGAATCTCACATTTTCGTAAAACCATATTCCATGATTCTGTGATGAAATCGTGAAGTTTAAAATGTGTTTAAAATCATGAAGACAAATCATCTGCAGAAATTTAACTTTGCTATTCAAAAAAATTCACTAACTTTTCTGAAAAATCGTGGAATTCACAAACTTTCAGGGGCCTTGAACTTTTTCTTCAAAATTCACAAAAACTTCTACAAATTTTCACAAGCCGTACGAACCCTCCGATATTTTCACTGCTTGATATGGAGATGATCCTGGAAGAGCACCTTGGTGATTTTCTGCTGTCTAGCATAAAAGTTTCTGCAGGAGGACCCATATGCCATGTGTCACCTCAGTCTACACTACATATCATTTTTGATAGAATTGCGCAGAAAAAGGGGGTTATTGTGTAATTGCGCACATCTGACAACAACAATGCGCCGCAGCACAACATACCTTTCTGATGCAATTCCTGAAGTGCGAAACGCGCCAAGGACACTCGAATTTTGAGACGTTCTGAAACCACGGAGGGAGTAATCAGCTTATACGATGGCACTTCCTTTTGCAGTTTCTCGTATGTGGCCTTATCAAATAAACACAAATTGTTCAATTTATCCCGGACTTTTCCTTTGGACCACTTCTTCTTCTTGGCCTTGCCTCCTGAAGATCCTTCCTTCTTGGGTTTTGACGAGCCCTTCGAGGGCTGCTTTCCCTTTTGCTGTTGCTTAGGTGGCTGAAAACAATATTAACAATATGAGCGTATTCTGTGATTTATTGCGAAACTTTAAATGAATTCAACAAATGTGATTATCCTTCAGAGGCGATACCGGAGCATATTTATTTATTCAACGCACAATATTTGAGTGGCGCTATGTCAGTGATTACTTCAAGGCCAATGAAAAAAATAAAAGACAAAAACAATTACTGGGGAAAGAACGATTGAAAGGACACGTACGTTGTCAAAGGCCGTTCGAAGGACTGGCAATTTACAGAAGTCGGTCGGTGGAGAGTTCCACGCGTGCTATTGCAGGGGTGGGCCGCCACATTTGGATCTGTGACACATTTTGATATTCACGATTTGTCACACATCTATGGGTGTTAATGTCACATTTTGTCACATGCCCATTAACATAAATGTCACATTTCGTGACATGCTGATGGAAACGTATGTACAAATTTTGACACATGATGTGCAGGAAGTTGGCAGCTTTCGAAATTGCCTTTTTTGCTGCCCTATCGATGAATGTGTGTCAAGCGCGTTACAATGGGACAAGATCGAGAAACCTTTAATTTGTTATTACTACTTCCTGTCATTTAAGGAGTTCATAGAAATTGCCATTGAAGATATCTAAGTTCTCCGAGATTCGTGTCAACAGCGAAACAAACCTTGGGAAAGACCGTGACACCTTTCCGTTTGTTTTAAGTGAAAAATTACACTCAAACGTTGTAGTCTAATTGCAATTATGATTCTTTTTAATGTCTTGAATTCATTTTGATGGTAAATAATAAGCACGCATTCAACAAAATTCAACAGAATGAATTCACAGACAACATAAATTCGTACAAAAAGAGCACTTTTACTCGTAATTCTGTTTTCAGTGAAGAAATATCACTGAGTTTTGCTACAATTGCTATTATTCCTTGGATTGCGTGCATTATCGGAACTAAAACTTCGTAAGGACTTCTGCGATCTGGAGATGACAATCGAAAAACGTATGACCACATGGAATGAATGTTGCAATTGGGCTATCAAGCTCTAAGTCAACTTTAAACAAGCGAACTAGTAGCATCACGATTTACCTGGCGGAAGTGCAAGTCGCCAATGGGAGCACGGAGAAACATATCTATCTTACATATTCCGAGAACAAATCAAAATCAAAGAATCAAGTTGTCGCTATTTCACAGACGAAGTTGATGCTCCTGTGACCTTAAACCTCATTATACTATGTCATACTACAGTAAAAACATTACTTATGTTAAATTATTTATTGGTTATGTGAATTTGTCACACCAAAAATGAAAAATACACATTATGTCACATTTCATATTGAGATGAAAAAATATCACGTATCATCACATCGGCCCACCCCTGCTATTGCAGATGCGAAAGAACGATTTCCCATGTATAGGTGGGAGAGTGGAACGCATAGTGTGGAACAAGCTGCGGAACGCAAGTGATTGCGAGAAGCATTCTCATAAGGACAACAGGTAGGGACTCGGCGAGATAGGAAGGAGCAGAACCGACCATTGATGCATCTAAAGCTGAGCACCACAGGTCGAAAGCTAATCCTCCTCTGAATGCGAAGCCAGTGGAGGTCTTCTAACATAGGAGAGATGTGAGAGACTGATGGGCAAACAATGAGAGACTATATACCCGCGCATATGACTATTTACCGCATTTTTATGAAACCGGATTTTCCTACTTGATCATGCTATTCTATTCCAAAAATCGTGCCTATTACGTGCACTATTTATAAACTACATTTGTCCAGTTACATTACCATGGCCTAAACTTGAAGGTAAAAAGAGATTTGCCCATCATGTAGATGTGTTCAATCGTTGCATCATGCCATCGATATAAAACGAATCAAATGATCAATACCTTACTTCAACAATACCTCAGCTCCATACCAGTTTTTAATCTATTTTTACTTGATGCAATAAAATGAACTGATGTAGCTATCTAACATGCAAAGTAATAAGCTTATTTCTTTATGACATGCGTACACCTGTAGGGCAATATAGAAGTAAATAAATGCCTTCATTGAAGTAAATAGGATGACAGCAAATTAGCTGCTCAAATCACTCGATGCTGAAGAGCATATTTTCTGTTTACTGGTATTTGTCGAGTTGTATCAATGAGTTCATTAGCTTAATCGAATCAACATTTTTTTGTTTGTCTGATGCAATGCCAAATGCTCGGTTACATCCAGAGAGCGTAAATAACGAGAGGCGACACTCAGATAATTCCGCACCGCAGGCGGGCTCCTTCACTGACTACTGTTTGTTTACACTTCCTACCTCGATTTGTCAGCGACCAGAGATAATAAGTGTATCTGGTCAGCGACCAACTTTGCAACACATGTTGGAATGTTAGATAATCAATCAAATGAGAGTTGAGAACATATGGTTGAGAATAACTTTGCCTACGTTATTCGCCCATCTCATTCACAGTTTACACTTTCTTCCTCAATTCGTTAGCGACTAAATATTAACATCACATGTTGGTATGTTAATAATCTAAATGAGAACTATGAATCACTTTCTACACGTTATTCGTCATGCCTGGTCGTGGAATACTGTGTCAGGCTTTTGGCTGCAATAATAGAAGTATTTCTGAGACTACATCAGAGGGTCATCGCATCAGGTTTCATTTATTCCAAAAAAAATGAACTATGCAAAAAGTGGGTGATAAATTTGAGGAACTCTTCATTAGATTCGTTACCTTTAAAGGAACTATTAAAACCTCACCACCGAGTCTGCTCTTCTCATTTTGAGGATTCCCAGTACATGTGCCCTAAGGATCGTCATACCTCCTCAAGAGTGCTACCAACTGCTGTTCCCACGATCGTCAACGCTCCTCATCCACCAACGAAACCCACTCCTCGATCACGTCCTGACATTGACAGCGGTCCTCCGAAAACTCCACGTGTAACTACAGATCCTCCATCTATTTCTAGTGCTCCTACATGCATTGTATCTAGCCCTCGTCACGTCCGAAAATTTCGAAATCTTCAAAGTGCGTTGTCAAAGTCCAGAAGAACAGTAAAGAGACGAAGATTTGCGAAATCGATCCGTCAAGCAGGAACTTCTAACTTCGACGTTGCAAAACTGCCAGAAAAAGTTCGATGTTTTTTCGCTGCACAACTGAAAGCGGTGGAAGTAAATCGAAGTGGCAAATCATCCGCAAATCATCGAGATGGCACTGGGAATAAAGTTCCGGTCTACAGCGGCCTACAAATTCCTACTAAGTCAAGGTTTCGCTTTACCCAGTGTGCGAACTCTGCAGCGATCGATAGAAGACGTCTGTGTGTATTCTGGACCCTGCCTTACAATAATGGATCTAATGGCTAAGAAGTTGAATGCAATGAAGCCAGACGATCGCATAGCTACTCTATCATTAGATGCGATGAAAATTTCACCGGTCATACGGTACGATGAAAGTAAAGATTTCATCAAAGGCTATGAAGAAGCTGGGTCTTTCGGTCGTTCTCCAAAAGTTGCTGATGAAGGGATGGCCATAACGGTGAGAGGAGTTCGATCACACTGGAAGCAATTAATCGGATATTATTTGATACGCCACTCAGTGAAACAGGAACGTTTTCTTCAAATAATTTTTGACTGTCTTCGCAAGTGTTGTGAAGTTGGTTTGAAAATCATTTGCATCGTTTGCGATCAAGAAACTACACAATTTGTAAGTATACGTAATCAAGGAGTGACACCAGACTATCCCTACCTAATAAATCCCTGTGATGGAGAACCTGTCTACGTTGTGATCGACGTACCTCATTGTTTGAAGAACATTCGCAATGTATTATTTCGGCATTACACAATCCTCTATGAGAATAGAATGGTGGAGTGGGGTCATATCTTGAAACTACATGACCTTGAGAGATCTAGTGACGCCAAAGCCCAACTACGTCTTGCTCCCAGACTGAAATCTGTCCACGTCAATTTACCTATAGGTAAAAATATGCGTGTTGACATCGCAGCTGAGACTTTGAGTCGAACGACGGGGAAGGCAATCAGAACTTACGTACATTTTGAAAGGATGTCATCAGCAGCGCTTCATACGGCCGAGTTCTGCGAGAAGATAAATGAACTGTTTGACATCTTGAACTCTTCAGCGTTTGAAAGAGGATCAATGTCACCTATCACCAGGACTGATTGGCCCTCGAAGAAGAGGTTTCTGGAAGAAGCTATGGAGTGGATATCAAGCTGGAATTTCTCGAGAAAGGGCATCGTCAAAACTTCAATGCCATTTGTTACTGCATGGCTGATCTCAATATGGAGCCTAATTCGAATTGTGGACCATTTTTTTCTTACCACGAAAATGCAGTATGTGGGAACTCGAAGATACACTCAAGATCATGTCGAGAACCTATTCGCTGTCATTCGCAGTCATAATGGCCCAAATGAGACTACAGAGTACACTCAATTCGTGTCTGCTGCTGTGAAAGCGTGTGCGATTTCTCAGCTCCTGAGGCCGTTAAGTTCAAACTCTAATTGTAGTGAGGACGACACTCTTCTCCTGGATCTGGCAACTCAGAGGCAATCGCTACTACATGCCATGACGCCAGATCGGAATCAGCTTCCGAATCAGCCTCCTGAAAACTACGCCATCGAGGGAGATACAATCGACGCCGTGATCAACTCTGTACTTCAGGACACAACCACGACTTTGGATACCATTCAGACGGAAGTTTTATACTGCATCGGTGGATATTTACTTCATAAAGTTGATTTGTGTCGGACTTGTAAAGATGTACTAACTGATACAAGTAATTGTGAATCCGTATATGTGAAGCACAAACAGTACAAGAACGCAAACCGACTTCTATGTCCTAGCGAAAGCTTCATATGTATATTGAAAGAATGGGAAATTGGTTTTCGTAGTAATGTACCGAATGTTTGTCTAGGACTAAATGTGATGAAAAATTTGAATTTGAAGATTGCCGATAAGATCACTGGTTTGCTTCCAGAAGATCATTAACATCATGATGCATTCCATAAAGTTTCAACTGTTTATTTAGGTCTCAGATTGCATCATCATTGTAAACTAACAAATGAGAAAAACAGATCTGTTCAGGAGATGCTGAGGAAGAAGAGAAAATTGAAAAAAATCATGTCATGATAACTATGATATTGTTTTTATATCTCAAATAAAGAGGGGTAATTTTTTGGGCCATTAGAAAATTCAACTCTAATTTCACATATTCATGTCTTGTTTTTAGGTGTTTTAAAATATTATGATGAATGACAGTAGTGGATTCATTTATTGATGCAGTATACATATTTTAACGCACAATATTCAACAAATAATTTCTAATTGATACATTATCTTGTTACGTATCATTCGCATCATGTAATATTCCATGATTTTATCAGTTAAGCAAGGTATGAGATCAATTTTTAAAAGAAATATCATCAACTGTATTTCATCGAACTGATAATGTAGTGTTGCTTCTAAAACAAAAGTTCACATTTCATTTTAAAGCTATATTAACTAAACTTGATATGCTTATCGAAGAACTTCAATGAAAAGTAGACTTGATTATGATGCAGCCACTATGACTTCCGTGAGTCTGTGAAAAGCTCTCTGGTGAAAAGTGGCCTCCCGCTGATAGATCGCACCTGTTTCAGAGTAACAGAAGATTTTAAGAATTCGGTCAGCTTTCTGATGTCATGTGTAATCATTAGGGAAGAACGGGAGACCAGCGCATGTTGCCCGTTTTTAACATACGCTGAATGGGAAGTGTCGCTTCTCGTAATTAACGCTCTCTGGTTACATCAGACAATTCGAATTGATATCTTGGCAGCGGTTGCTGGAGGCCTGACAAATTACAGCCAATATGAGTTTTATCTGTCCTTTATGTTTTAAAATAACATAAGAACGGAACAAGAACAACGTACGACTGCCAGAGGCTGCATGAAGCCTTCATAGTGAATCTCACTTCCGTTTGTGTCGTCTCCCCAAGAAAAGATCAGCTGCTAAAAATATGTTCAGTCTATTTGCTAAAAGATATTTGCAATTCCTAGCTTTCGCGAGCCGGCTCACATTGTCAAGGTTTGGCAGGAGTGACTACAGCTGCATGAAGCGACTGTCGAATAATTCACATCTGTGATCAAAATCCTGACGCCACATGACATGCCTAATATAGAATGATTAAGAAAGAATTTGATATGCGTCACGAAATGCGACTAGTCGGTTACGAAATTGTGGTTGAATTGGCGTGGAAAGAATTGTGGTTCGAAATTGACGATGGAGTTAAGTCTTAATCGTAATAACAGGATCGAGTCGCACCACTTCAAGGAAATGTTCGCCAGCCGCTGCATGAGGATGGAGTGATTGATAATACCAAAGGAAGATAAGAGCAAACGTAGAGCATCACTGCCTCAGTGGAGTCATCAGCTCGACCTGGTGACTGGAACTTCGGACGGTCAAACTTGAGAGCGACGTTACGAACTGACGAGCTGTTCAAGTGATTTGGAGAGAACGGGAAGGTTGGAGATGTCGACAACCGGATTGGCGTTACCGGCGCTCAAGTTTCCGAACATCACGTTTAGCGATACGGCACTCTTCGTCCAACCAGGGATCAGAAGGTCGGCGGCGGCAAGTGATGGTGCGAACATGTCCAGTTGGTCCAGAATGTTTGTGATCTCTGAGTCGAATAGAGATGTGTACTGGAGTACGTCAAGCTGAATATTGGAGAGTGACAATGTAACAGCAATGAACAGCAAATGTGAACTAAAACTTCTGTACCAATAATCAACTCTTTCACCCCGGAGTTGAATATTAGGTTAGGACAGACTAATTTTTTTGCAAAAAAGAATTCTTTCGTATTTCCCCAGTAAGTGGGATCGAAACGGAACTACATATCAAAATATCGAAATATTCCTGGACAGTTGATGATATATTCACACACAAGGTATATGGCAATAATTACACAAATACAATTAACTTTGTATAATATTTTCCGAAGCAGTCTTTGGAATGCAAGTGGGGATGATCCACACAATCCCCACAGATACAGCGTTTTCAGTTAAGAGGTGTGCTACAAAAGACACAGCATCGATCATCCTTCGCATGCTGCACCAGATGCTTTTTTTGTGTACCGCTCATATGTCTGGCGCGGGTGTGACCTTGAGTGAAGCCTCCACTAGCCTTCCATCTAACAATGTACAGCGATTATCAATATTAGAAACAGTGTTAAGTAGGTGTAATGAAATTGACTTCATGCCTAAGTCATACCTAGCAATATGTAAATCGTAGGACGAGCAGCCAATATCCTTCACTCGAATTTTGGGAAATTGGACACTCTGGGTCATACACATACAAGCAGATGACTACAAAATTTTATCGAGAAGCCTGATGTCGCTGTTCTAATAAAACGCTATAATTATATCGATTCGCGCTATGAAGAATCGATGGCATATTGGCAGAGGTCTGGAATTTAACAGAGTCGATTTACAACCATCTACATCTCAACACGAGATTTTTAAAACCCATTTTCGAAACGCCATCAAGCTTAGGGTCGGTGAAGTAATCAAGCATATAAATCAGCAGGAGAAATTTACACTGGAACATCTGAGTGGCCACTACAGACAGGATTGGTACAGAATCTTCTGTCTAACACCACGCCTCATTTCTCAACTATTAAGCGACTACAAATAACGCAACACATAAGGCATCAAAATGTGTAGACTTGTGCTCTGCTAACACTCATCCTACCTTGTCAAAAAAGTTTTTTTGAGAAATTAGAAGACTAATTGCGCTCGGCAAGCAAATTTCAAGAATACTTTGCAACAAAGATGTTTTAAAAGTGTCACACAAGTTTAATAATGTGAAATGATGTCATGATCGATGCAAACTTGATTCCTAGCAATATGCAACAGCAAACCAATTAATTTAGTGATCTTCCATCTTCAACTCAACAATCTGAATGATAGTACCACTACCGGCATTAGTGACGCTAAAACAAAACTACACAAGCTCAGCCAGTGTTGTGACTTCTTACTACAATACAAAACACGGTAAGATTAATGAGTTACAGTCTCTTTAAATATGATTCTATTGCAATTATTTTCAACACACATTAATGAACGTTAACATAGCGTTGCTCAGCCTAAAATTGTTTTGCAACTCGACCTATCAGACTCAGCAACTGTGTCGACCTGAATCGTCTTCGTTTCACAATTGATCGCAGATTGAGTCATTGCACCTAAATTACATACAGCAATCAAGGACTTTTGAAGGTAAAACTGGTGTACAAGTCTCACGAATATACATTGTTGATCAGTGACTAGGTATATCTTACCATGAGCTATAGACCACGTTCACAAAAGTGAAATTGAACCTGCATTCACATGTATCATGATTTAAACAAATTTACCTCCTGAGAAACAGATGATATGCAGGATATGATCTAGCACAACTTAAAATTTCTTGAAAAACATGAAAAGTATCATGATTAGGAATCAATAATTAGAAAAATATCAGTTTTCTCTCCCGAGTTACTTCAATACCACTAAATAATAACGAATAAAATGTATACACAGTCAAAACGTTTCGGGTTCTGACCCTTTCTCAAGGCAGTTGACCATAAAATATTTGTAGTCAACTGTCTTGAGAAAGGGTCAGGATCCGAAACGTTGGCTGTGCATTATTTTTATTCGTTATTATCTAGTGTCATTAAAATTTCTCGGGAGAGAAAACTGACATTTTTCACATTATTGATTCATTATGGTCCTCCCGCCATCAGCCATCTCTTACATCATGATTAGGGACCATTTGCACTCCAAATATACATTGTGATCCGCATTCGTGCAATGAAAATGTATACCTAAATATGAATTTTCGATAATTGTCAATTATCATGGCATCGTCAGATTTTAGAATCATTCAGCTTTTATAGTCTTTCTTGCTCAGATATGCCAAACTGTCTCCTTCTGAGCCAGAGACAGGATCAATTACAGATAGATAGCGGTAAAAATCGGTTAAATCACGAACAATTCACGGCAAAGGATATTCTGAGAATAAGAAATACATAGAAATAGAAGGATTATACCAAGTGAAACATCATGATTCTGTTTTGCTCATGCTTACTTCATGATTTTGTTTGTGAGTAGTGAGATGGAGTTTTAGTTAGCCTACAGTACAACCATAGAGTAAGTATCATATGCCTACAACCTCTTGTTCAAATTTTTTGTTTTACTGCTTGAATCGTTTTAAAATTTCCACATGTTAACAAAATACACGTGCATATCAGCTGCTACATATATATATGCTCTTAAGAAATTGTTAGAAAAGAAATTAAATGCTACCTCTAAAACATCATTACTATTTTGAATCTATTGGCATTATGGGGCCAGTGCATTACGATATCCCTTCGTCCAGGAATGCAGATTTCGACCATTAATATTATCGGATGCAGGGGTTTAATGGGACTCCTGCATTTTTTTGAGCTACTACATACTCCGGAGGAAGTCTTATAGTATGCAATAGAAAGATGTGACGAGAATGTGTGTTCGTGACATGGTCAATGTTCCTTGCGTCAACATTTAACTTTTTCAGCGAACGCAAAATACAGTTCATTTGAGCTTTCTGTGCAATTTGCTAGCGATTCCGCTCACCAACAAATGCAATCATGTTAAGTTCATCATCATCAATATCAGGACTTTTTTTAAATATCAATCAGGACCACAATACAATGAATGAAGAAATAATGAGATACTCTTAGAATCTCGACTCAGATGTAATGAAGTCATGTCACATTTACAGGAAATGTCTGAACAAAGATTTATGACATAAAATTTCAAATATGTAGCCAGTTTACTTCTGTTACTACTGTAACTGGCCTAGTTCCGCGGTCAAATAAGTTTAACGAATTGCGACAACTTACCCTCTCGGATGTCCGCGCTCGCTGCTGTTCTCGCGCCTCCTTCTCCTCCTCTTCGGCCTCGTCTGCCCACGACACTCTCTTTCGCTGCCGGCTCTTGCCAACGCCAGACGTACCACTGGAGGACTCAGTAGGACGGCTCTCGCCGTCTAGACGTAAGAGGCGAATACCCTCTTCCGCGTCCGAAGCCGCGTCACTATACTCGGATTCCACTGTGGATGGAAACGAACACATATAGTAGCCTTTGATGATTTTATCACGAACTGGCCGGCTTGCGTCCGTACCAGATCAGCACAACAAAAACTCAGGCCGAACAGCACTCACATTTTTAAAATCTGCGCGCAATAAAAGTTCATGAGATAATGACACAGTAAAAGACCATAAAACGCATAAAACTGTTACATTATCCCCCCCTCCATAAAAGCATGACGCTCCCGCGTCATCCTTACCATAATTTAACGCGCCTAAGCGCTGGCACACTTAGTGCAATGATACGTAGGCACTTTCGCGCCAGGTTATTGCGCTCCGCATCCGATTAATGCGGATCTCCAGACCCCGTCAATTCGGGCATGAACCGAATCTGCCGGAAAACCGTCGCGGCCTCACGATTAGCGGCCTCTACCGACCTTCGCGCCTCCCCTCTCAGCTTTGCGGCCGGGGCCTCCGCATGAAAAATGGGCGCATCCGGATACCGCCCTTGGATCTCCCTCCGCAAGTCCTCGAGATCTCGCCTCCACGTAGTGCTCCTGCGGGTATCGTTGATACCTACGCCCAGCAAGACCGCGGAGACCCGCGCAGGAAGATCCTTTGCGGACCTCAGACTCCCGACCGCTCTCGCGATCCGACGGCCAGGTACTGCAATGGTGCGGTACGGGTACCTATTGAACGGATATCGAACGAAGTTCGAGTCCCCGATCACCAGGACCACACCGGTTGACCCCTCTCACTCGAAGGCTCCGGTCGACGCTGCTGACGTGAAAACCCCGGCGCAGCTTTCGCTGGCGGGCGTACGGCCACCGATGACAGTGGTGGTGATGCTGCAGCGCGGGCGTAGCTTGCGACCGGACGAACGGGGGCAGCTGCCATCCCTTCTTGACGAAGGGCCTCCAAAACGAAGGTCGGCCTCGGAGCCTCCTCGCGCGGAGGTCTGAGCGGCAGCTGCTTGACGCTCGGTTGATGGGACCTCTCTGACAGCCGCCAATTGCTGTCGCACATCTGCAAACAGTGCAGTCGCCGCCTGTCGGGGGCGATCGGAAACGTACGGGTGCACCTGAAACCACCGTCGTACGGGGTCCTCCACCTCCTGTATCCTCTGCCGGACAAGCTCGCGCCTGTCCCGGATGCGATTGGCAAAAAATTTCCGGAGCGAGGTAAGGGCCCAACTGGAGACTTTCGTCATCCAGTCAGACAAAGCAGGATCGGAGACCTCCATTATCACATTCAGGCTTTCGCCTCGAATGAAATGTTTCACCAACTGCTCTCCCCAGCCTTCACACATCTCCGTCGAGAGAGGGCCCACCGAAGGTCGAGGTGCAGGGTCAGAAGACATCTGTAAATTAAGAAGGTCACTACATTCGAATTCATCGGAGAAATCCTCGCTCACAGGTTCAAGGTCAATCACTTCCCCTAAACTGACATCCTCTATACCTTCCGGTATAGGAGACAGCGGAGGAAGATTTGAACTGACCGATTGAGGTTCATTAATTGACCGGAAATCCCTCTCTGACAGGGGTATGTCCGGATCCGGAACAAGCACTTCCAAATCGATACCTGGATCTACCTCAATTTCCTCTGGGAAATAAGGATGAATTTCTCGCTGATCTTCCACCCCAGCAGTCACGGAAGAACGCCGCGCATGATCTCTCTGTTCCAGACGAACGTCAATCGGGCACGGTTTGACTCTGTTAACATGCACAACTTGATACCTACCTGGCCGTGCCGGATCTGACACTTCTACGTTGGTCGCATTCATAATTCGTGATACAAGATACGGCCCTCGCCAAGATCTTGACAACTTCGGGCAAGGTCCAGTCGGCACTTCAGAGTGCAACCAGACTAAATCCCCTGATCTGTAGTGAGGTACTTTCGTAGCTCTACGATCATAAAACTGCTTCTGATGTCTCCTGGCTGCCGCCAAGTTGTCTCTCGCTACCTGCCCCGCAGAGCGAATGCTTGCTTGGAGCCATTCTGCATAATCTTCTGCTTCCATATTAGCAGATGGCACTGATTCAAGAATGACATCTATTGGGAAACGCATTTCCCTCCCCATAAACAATCTGGACGGCGAGTAACCCGTGGAGTAATGGATATTGGATCGATACGCCCACATACAGAAATGTAGCGTTTCGTCCCACCTTTCTCGATCTCGATCGGTATGAGACAGCAGCAAATTCTTAATAGTACGGTTGAGTCTCTCGACTCCCCCATTCCCCATAGGATGATAAGGACTAGAGCGCAATTTCCTCATTCCCAACAAATGACACAGCTGGCGAAATAGTGCTGACTCAAATTCCGTCCCCTGATCGGACAAAATCTCCTTCGGTACTCCATAGCGAGAAGCCCAATGGGAGAGAATTGTAGTAGCCACTGTTTTGGCGGTATGATCTTTCAGTGGCACTGCTTCGGCCCACTTTGTAAAGGCGTCCACCATTGTAAGAATAAATCGATTTCCGGAAGCCGTTCTATTTAAGGGACCAATTATGTCCAAAGAAATACGCGCAAGAGGTTCGTCTGCTGGTATTGGTCGGAGGTGTGCTACAGTCTTAGGGTTGGGACCCCTGCATTCACCACACACTCCGCAAGACTCCACCCATTTATCAATATCCTTCCGTAACCCTGGCCACCAAAAGCGTAGGCTTACTTTCCTGAAAGTTGACTCTTTACCGGTGTGCCCACCCACAGGGTTATTGTGATATTGCTGAAGGGCTTGCTCTCTGAACGATGGAGGCAAAATAACCCTCCAACCCTCATCGTCAGGGTACCTAATATGTAATATATCTTCAATCAGAGCCATAAAAAGGAAATTCTTTTATCATTTTCCGCAACTCAGGAATTCCTTGCGCGTTTGATAATTGTGGAGGGCCCGAACGCCCTTGTTGAATCCATGAGACGGCATGAGAAATGGCTGGGGATTCTAGCTGTGCTCTTTTAAGGTCCTCAGCCGACCACCCATAAGGCCAGGTTATGGCTGCAATTTCAAAACTTTGTTCTATCTCCTTAGAACATGTTGGACAATCCCCATGTGAACGATGTGGCCGCCTCGATAGGGCATCGGCATTTGTATGTTTCGGATTCGGGCGATATTCGATCGTAAACTGATATTCCTGTAATTTCTGTATCCAACGTGCCACTTGTCCAGTCGGCTCTTTAAACGAATTCAGCCACGTCAACGCACTATGATCTGTCCGCAAAATGAAAGGTCTCCCTAACAAATACGCCCGCAGATCATGGATAAAATATACCATCGCCAACATCTCCTTTCGGGTTACGCAGTAATTTCTCTCTGCTTTAGTAAGACACCTACTTCCGTAACCGATAACTCTTTCCAATCCACTCTCGTCTTTCTGTGACAACACACACCCAATTGCCCGATCGCTGGCATCGGTGTCTAAGATAAAATTCCCTGCTTCCGCAGAAACATCTGGCAAGGTCAGAACCGGCGCAGAGCATAAAGCTTGTCTTAGTATAATAAAAGCTTCCTCACACTCATCCGTCCACGAAAACTTTGCGTTCTTACCTGTTATTCGGTGGAGCGGTTCGGCTATGCTTGCGAATCCTTTAATAAACCGCCGGTAGTAGCTACACAGTCCGATGAATCCCCGTAACTTCTTCTGAGTATCTGGGCGCGGCCAATTCATGACTTTCTCGATTGTGGATTTGTCGGTATGGACACCTTCCGGCGATACCACATGTCCGAGATATTTAACCTCCGTCTTAAACCATTGACATTTCTTGGGATTTAATTGCAAGTTAGCCTTACGAAAACGCTGTAATACTGACTCCAAGTTGATTCCATACGATGATTTTTGAGAAGAGGCAGAGTCAATAAATCAGAAAAATGAATTGGCATTACTGTATTTAAAATTAGAAGCATCGAAAAAATGACATAATATGGAAAAATCCATTTCACCCGATTTCGCCCGATTTCACCCGATTTCACCCGCCCGATTTCGCCCGCCGGGCGGGTGAAATCGGGTTTTTTTCTGACCGGGTGGGTTTTGACCAACCCTGAACCGTACCCTAGCCCGAAACGCTCCCAAGGATACCGTTCCTCCGTCTCACCGCAGCAACGTCGTCTGCTCATGCAATTGCACATCCGGAGAAGGTTACGTCGGACGGACGGAGCGACCTTTGTGGAAGCGCATCGACGAGCATCTTCCGAAGTGGTGTCTGTCCAGAAAGCCCCGCCCAAGACTTTCAGCTCCACATTCTTTAGCTGTGACTCGACATGCCGTTGCTTCCCAGCACTTACAAGACAAAGGCTTTCTTCAGGATCGTCAGGTCTTGTCGCTCCTCGTTTGAAATCCGCATAGCAGAGGCCGTGCAGATTCGACTCACTTCTCCAGTATTACGTATTCACAAAGAGCATTCACTTGATTGCCTGTTAGTTTGAGGTATAGCACTTCTGGTATTTTATTTGCAGTATTATTTCCTTTTGTGCATACAGTACTTTTAGCTCTAACTTTGTTGTTCTAGGTCATCGTTATTCAGGCATACGTATTGTCTTATCGTTGACATCTGTGTCAAAGAGTTTAGCTGCATGTACAATGACGTCACACTACTTCGGCCGCTCGCGATGATTTGCGTTTTGCGTTTTGCGGGATGATTTGATTGCATAAATGTATCGAAATTGTCAGTTTCTGCTGTACCAGCTTGCAAAGAGGCAGCGAGAGCTTAAACTGATCAATACACGGTTTTCATATTCAGTTAGTCACAGTGTCCTTGCAAAAGGTCCGAATTGTCGGAGAGCTTTGTCGGAAGTCAATCATGCAGTGTCTCTGCATGACCATCTTGTGTCAGACAGGAGTGCGAGGTAGAGGGCGTGGGCTTGATTATCCTCGCAAGCAAACCATGAGTTATTTCAAAAGCTCTTTCTGAAATAACGTGGACTCTCGGCCCCGCGTGTACCTGCATGAGCAACTCCACGGGATTCCTATGATTCTGGACGCGTGAGGAAGCGCAGCGTCCGCTGTAATGGCCCTTCAAGCTGCATATTTTCAGAATTGGCAATTAGCGAGTTATTTACATACTAAATTCTGGGAGAATTCCAACTTATCGGTCAATGGTGTGAAGGAGTACAGAGAATACAACTGCCATTATTTCGTTTTAGAAAGTAGAATATAAAATAGAAATTTCGTGTTGGAAGTTATACACATAGATATTACAGTGCATTGAGCTATGAATTGCTGTGTTGAGTAGAACACATAGATATTAGAGTGCATTGAACTATGAATTGCTGTGTTGAGTAGAACACATAGATATTAGAGTGCATTGAACTATGAATTGCTGTGTTGAGTAGAACACATAGATATTAGAGTGCATTGAACTATGAATTGCTGTGTTGAGTAGAACACATAGATATTAGAGTGCATTGAGCTATGAATTGCTGTGTTGAGTAGAACACATAGATATTAGAGTGCATTGAACTATGAATTGCTGTGTTGAGTAGAACACATAGATATTAGAGTGCATTGAACTATGAATTGCTGTGTTGAGTAGAACACATAGATATTAGAGTGCATTGAACTATGAATTGCTGTGTTGAGTAGAACACATAGATATTAGAGTGCATTGAGCTATGAATTGCTGTGTTGAGTAGAACACATAGATATTAGAGTGCATTGAACTATGAATTGCTGTGTTGAGTAGAACATATAGATATTAGAGTGCATTGAACTATGAATTGCTGTGTTGAGTAGAACACATAGATATTAGAGTGCATTGAACTACGAATTGCTGTGTTGAGTAGAACACATAGATATTAGAGTGCATTGAACTATGAATTGCTGTGTTGAGTAGAACACATAGATATTAGAGTGCATTGAACTACGAATTGCTGGGTTGAGTAGAACACATAGATATTAGAGTGCATTGAACTATGAATTGCTGTGTTGAGTAGAACACATAGATATTAGAGTGCATTGAACTATGAATTTCTGTATTGAGTAGAACACATAGATATTAGAGTGCATTGAACTACGAATTGCTGTGTTGAGTAGACCACATAGATATTAGAGTGCATTGAACTATGAATTGCTGTGTTGAGTAGACCACATAGATATTAGAGTGCATTGAACTATGAATTGCTGTGTTGAGTAGAACACATAGATATTAGAGTGCATTGAACTACGAATTGCTGTGTTGAGTAGAACACATAGATATTAGAGTGCATTGAACTATGAATTGCTGTGTTGAGTAGAACACATAGATATTAGAGTGCATTGAACTACGAATTGCTGTGTTGAGTAGAACACATAGATATTAGAGTGCATTGAACTATGAATTGCTGTGTTGAGTAGACCACATAGATATTAGAGTGCATTGAACTATGAATTGCTGTGTTGAGTAGAACACATAGATATTAGAGTGCATTGAACTATGAATTGCTGTGTTGAGTAGAACACATAGATATTAGAGTGCATTGAACTATGAATTGCTGTGTTGAGTAGAACACATAGATATTAGAGTGCATTGAACTATGAATTGCTGTGTTGAGTAGAACACATAGATATTAGAGTGCATTGAACTACGAATTGCTGTGTTGAGTAGAACACATAGATATTAGAGTGCATTGAACTACGAATTGCTGTGTTGAGTAGAACATATAGATATTAGAGTGCATTGAACTACGAATTGCTGTGTTGAGTAGAACACATAGATATTAGAGTGCATTGAGCTATGAATTGCTGTGTTGAGTAGAACACATAGATATTAGAGTGCATTGAACTATGAATTGCTGTGTTGAGTAGAACATATATAGATATTAGAGTGCATTGAACTATGAATTGCTGTGTTGAGTAGAACACATAGATATTAGAGTGCATTGAGCTATGAATTGCTGTGTTGAGTAGAACACATAGATATTAGAGTGTATTGAACTACGAATTGCTGTGTTGAGTAGAACACATAGATATTAGAGTGCATTGAACTATGAATTTCTGTGTTGAGTAGAACACATAGATATTAGAGTGCATTGAGCTATGAATTGCTGTGTTGAGTAGAACACATAGATATTAGAGTGCATTGAACTATGAATTGCTGTGTTGAGTAGAACACATAGATATTAGAGTGCATTGAACTACGAATTGCTGTGTTGAGTAGAACACATAGATATTAGAGTGCATTGAACTATGAATTGCTGTGTTGAGTAGAACACATAGATATTAGAGTGCATTGAACTATGAATTGCTGTGTTGAGTAGAACACATAGATATTAGAGTGCATTGAACTACGAATTGCTGTGTTGAGTAGAACACATAGATATTAGAGTGCATTGAACTATGAATTGCTGTGTTGAGTAGAACACATAGATATTAGAGTGCATTGAGCTATGAATTGCTGTGTTGAGTAGAACACATAGATATTAGAGTGCATTGAACTATGAATTGCTGTGTTGAGTAGAACACATAGATATTAGAGTGCATTGAGCTATGAATTGCTGTGTTGAGTAGAGCAACGAAATATTGAGCACGAAATAGATTCTGTAGTACTCCTTCTGGTATAAGGATTTCAGTTGGAAAAATAATCTAAGAAGCATTATTGAGATTGCTTCAATAAATTGCGGTTGAATAAAACATCATCCAGTGATTCAATATTTTTATAGGACTCTCAAGTGTTCAAGACAGACATTTTAAGATGATAGATGACGTAGCACTTTGCAATGGACACTTCTTTGGTTGCAAACTTTAATCAGCTCTGAACATGAAACTATTCAATATTTCTCAGAGCGATAAAAAGAGTACAAAGCTATTCATTCGCTGACTATTATTTTTGCATGCTTTGTTAACTGCAAATCTTCTTATAACATACTGTATTTTGTCACTGAAAAAATGAACAGAGCACACTAGAAAAAGTTTGGACTCAATTGCACAATAAAATGGACACTTATGGCGAAGAATTTCAAGATGCATACAATCAATACCACACGATTGCTATTCAGAACTATTGTAAGTAGACATAAAGCAGATAAAACCCTTAAAAAGCTGATGGCAATCTGTAAATGTATTTCTATTCAAAGATTTCGTTTTGGAGCGCACCAAAATTTGACATTTTTCAGCGTTGAATCCAATATTCTCCTTCAGATATAAATACATTTGTCCAAGAAAGTTTAGGATACAGACTGTCTAGAAATACAAAATCTAGTGCTCTTCTATTAATTAAAGTGATTACGTCACACTGGGGAGAAAAAAATATGGATTTTTCGTGTAATTGCGAATGGCTGTTATTCTATACATCATAATACTGCTGGAGATGCGCGTTTAGACAAACGCATTTTGATGAAACTGCCAAGGTGCAGAACATATGCCAAATAAGTCTCTCAAAAACATTTCTGCAGATCGCGCTCTGCAGTGGCATGTTTTACTGTGTCTTCAAAATTCAACATTCTCATTTCTTTTCTTGTGGAATAGTATACTGCTTTATAATTAGCATCAATCAAAAGGAGTCGATGACAGACACTATGTTTCATGAACAAAATAATTATTATGTCGGTAGAATGGTGTTTCTCCAGAACTTAATTTAGAAATGAATTGTGCAGAATACTCAAAAGTTGTTCTTGGCATGAATCAAATGAATGATGCAACATTTCCGGTAATTACGCACGCTGATGGCAATTATATGTCTGTATTTGATTTCCTCCTACCTGAGTTCGTTTCGAATAAGGTATCTCGTTCAAAAATCTCATATTGCAATCATTGGAAGGAAATTGTCAAAATGAAAAATCTTTAATTTTCTTTGTCAAATGTCAAGTTTGCTGCTCGGAGGAATATATACGAGGTGTTAACGGCAATTTATCACTTGATTCTTCTGGAAGTGCGTTGGAAGGCTGAGGAACTCAGGGGTATGAGACTGCATTAGTTGTTCATCTACAGAATGGTCTACGCAACTGATAAAACACGTAAGTTCCAACAAAATACTGTTATGTCATCTGTTCTCATGACCACTGAGTATCTGTACTACCACTCCACCGGACTTAACATTGGTGAGAACCGACGCTTTCCTTCGAATTTCTCCAAGCCTAAATATATTATAGAAATCTTACAGCATCTAATTCGCCACAGAAATCACTACAAATTTGATGTATATGCGGTAGAATACTTGAAGTTTATAAACCGTAGCGATGACATTCTTTTAAAAAATTGTCCTTTGTACGAAATGGCATGTTAGGATTGATGTACGTGTCACAAAAAATTATTCTACAAGCCAGCTGACGTTAAGACAGTGGAAGATGTCTGTCATCTTACTGATGAGCTTCGTATCTTTTTCCATTCATTTATTTTATCAAGCTCAAGGATTATTTTATATTGTCAAGTGACTTTTGTAGTCGTCTTTGCCCGAGTGAACGCAATGATGCTTAGAAATTTATCAGAATAAAACCCCAAGAATGGAAGTAAAACTTCATGCAAAAACTCACACGCATCTCCACTTAGATGCACTTGTCAACGGCTACATCATTGGGTTAGAATCAGTCTAATGTGTAATTCTAAGCTTTTCATTGGCTCTTCATGCCCCAACTTAGTTCCCCGGATGTGGCACGACCTTTAGTCAATTTCCACTCTAGTCAACTTCAGATAAACAATATATTTCCATGCAATGATGCGTCCTTTTCAGGACAGCTGTAAGTTATTTTTCTTTCTTCGCATGCACTAAAAACTTCAAGCTCGTGTGAAATTTGGAAAATAAAAATATCTATGATGAGTACAAAATATCTATGGTGGCTCCTATCCTCTATGGAAAGCAATTGTCAGATATCTTTGTTCGGGACACATTATTTGTTTCCAAAACTTCAGCATGCAGAGATAAGAAAGTTTTCAGTCTTAGAACTGACGGGTATTCAGCATTGGATAAACATTGTTTGTTTTAAATCAAGGTTATGATTAAAAACGACGTTTTCTCGATTTATGACATGTGATACAAGATCTACTTTCACCATTGATAAAAACATGAACAGCCACAGAAGTGTCATTTACTAGTGGATCTGATAGTGACTGATTCTACACGTACATTCATTATCTCATACGGTATACATAGCCGTTAATTACATTATCCGCATTTTGCATTTTTCTCAATATGATTTCTACAGTAATATCAATTTAATCGCAGTATTGTAGAAGGTAACAAATAACTGCATTTAAAGAATGTGTTAAAACCACAGAATTAGATTCATCTGCGCGCGCTTCGGTCTCCTAGAAAGGAAGGGTTACATGTAATAGTCCGGCAGCCGGAGCGAGTTTCTGCAGGGAACGTGGCCGAAAGTGAGACTTTCACAGAATAATGTACACCTTATGCCTACTTCGAATCGGCACGTCTGCCGAGTTCTAGTGAGTTCCTCTTCTTGTCAGACAGGATCAAAGAAAAACTTATGTAAATCCAATGGGACGCAGATTGCAGTTTTTGGCTAAAATGAAATTTTGTATGTTTTCTCTGATTAAAAGAAAAGTACAAAGCCCAGAGTTATAATTTTTGGCATGGAATGTCTTCAGGTCATTTCCTTTCATGTTCATGCACTTCTGTCTATGAAGCTAAACACATTCAGATTTGGCGAGCCTCTTAATGTCGGCAAACACAAACATTTTTAGCAACTTTATCCACATTCAACCACATTCTCATATACATTGCCGATTAGATGCATGATAAAAGCACATGCATATCATAGGAAATGACCTGAAGATATTCCATGCCAAAAGTTATGACTCTAGACTTAATACTTTTCAGTTGACAAGAGAGAACAAAGAAAATTTCATTTTAACCAAAAACTGCAATCTGCGTCCCATTGGATTTACATGTGTTTTTCTTTGATTCTGTCTGACAAGAAGAGGAACTCACTAAAACTCGGCAGACGTGCAGATTCGTAGTAGGCATAGGGTGTACAACATTCTATGAAAGTATCACTTTCGGCCTCGTTCCCTGCAGAAACTCGTTCTGGCTGCCGGAATATAACCTTAATATCGAAATGGCACATCACAGAATCAGACAACTTGCTCCTTCTCGAATGGATAATTCGTGTATCGCTTGCTGTTGGAAATGGCAAACAATAAGCTGTCAGCAGAGGACACCAGAGCCAGTGAGAGATGCGTGCGTGTTGTGATATCACTTCGCACACACCAAAACACACATTGATGCGTGGCTTCGATTCAATGTATGCACTATACAGTGAGCAATGCCGACGAGAGGATGTGAAATCATCAAGTGAACTAATTTTCGTACGCCTGCTACTTTTTTTAATAATGATCGGAAAAGGCCAACATTATGGAGAAAACTTGTGCGCAATGATCTGAATTCTTCGAATCTGAACGAATTGTGACAATCGAAGCAGTTTGCTGGAACTCACATTAATCCGCAAGCGACTCACGACTTTTTTTCCTGTCTCTGAAAGGTATTAGGAATTCCTTTTTGCCCACTTAATAGGTTCCTGGATGTGCCGTCCATTTCGTATTAATCACACTTCTAGCAAACCGAAGCAGATAAACAAGATATTTAATTCTGTGATTAAAACTGCCTTTGATATAGACATGTCAAAATTGCATCTGGCTTTGCAGAAATTAATTCTTAAATTATGCTCGACATTTCGACTTTCTTTCATTAGGATAAATGTCGAATGACGATAAATGCAATAAGATACAGCAGTCAGCAGCACGAACCAAAGCCAAACACTTTGGCACGAACCCTTTGCGAACGAATTGAATAGAGAACAAACTGACGAACAGTGGGTTATTGCTGCACTGCCATAATCATGTCGGCCAAGTCAGCAAAAGAGTGCTTAAAACCATGTTACATTGTGCTTTTGAAACTTACATAATCATGTAATTGACAGCATCGTACGGGAGATGTTTTTTCATTACTTGACAGAGGATCAAAGAAATAAGCTCTCCATGCTTTTTTAGGCAATTTATTCAAGTAAAATCCCGACGTTTCGTCTACCACGGACTAAGTCAAGGACAACAAAGTACAACCTCTAAGACGATTGGTTTATATACAGGTATTGATGGCTCGTCAGCTCATGTTTCCGATTTGTGTGTAATACAGTTCGCTTCAACAATCCAGGTAAGAACAGGGTCGTATAAGCGATCAAAAAATTAAATAATAAAATCTTCTAAACCAAGGGTCAAATTATTATGAAAATGCACAATATCAGGGCTGGGACCGGCTAATTTTTTTTGCAGCCGGTTAACCGGTTAAAATCGGTTGAATGAGGATTGGACAAATCCATCTTATATAACAATATTTTGGGCAATTTTTGTCTTTTCAACTTTGCAATTTCGTTTTCCCTGAAAATTTGCATATATGATCAATTTTTCAAACTGAATTAGAAAATCATAGTGGCGACCCCATATATGAGTATTTGTACAACTTTTATATTTGCACTATATATTACCAGGTGTCTTCTGACCGATAATTTTGCAGTCTCGGTCAGATGGACATTTTGGACGTTTTACGAGATTTTGAAAATGATAATCATCGTCTTTTCAAAAAAATATATTTCGCATGCATGACTGCATTATAATTGTTGATAACTCTGTGTGTTTTCATGAGATCCGCATAAGCATGTGGTTTCAACATCAAATTGAAATTTTGAGAAAAATCAAAAAAGTCTGGTCGAGAGAAAACAGGACATTTTTTGAAATTCACAATTGCTCAATTGTGTTGCACTTTTCCTTTTAATGCAACAACTAGACCTGGGGTGCGTAACCTACGGCCGTAGCAGAGGCAAATTGCGACCGTGACAATGAGAAGTACTGTAGATGAAAAAGAATGCTATACATGTATACTGCAAATGTTTCGAGAGTTCACGACAATCGAAAAACAATCGGAACTATAGTGCCATGCTAGTTACCTTGTAACTGTCGAACACCTTTATGCCCATGCTGCTTGAAAAAATGCGCGCCCGCAGGCGCGATGAAGGCGTTCAAGCAGTTCGATAACTCATGAATAGAATATTTTAGGGAAGTTACATTCATGTGCATACATCAGCTATAAGATACAAAAGGGACAATTGTAGTTTACTCGAATAGTTCGCGCACGTAAGCTTCAAGTCCATGGCCTGAATAAGGATGCCTGCTAGATCACCGGCCCTGTGATGAATGAATGAATTTTGTATGGCTCGTGATTCCTTTATGAATTATTACAATAGCTTAGTAAAGTGTTTTCTCCTTCGGTTGCCCTTACAAAAACATGCTTTCAACTTTTCAAGTGCTGATAACACCTTAAGCTTAATATCTTTTCGGGTCAAAAATGACCGTCAGTCGTATATGGGTTAACTTTCTAATTCATTCTTTACGAAGTAGGCCTTTATGCAATTTTCACTGCGTCACTCATCAGGGAAAGCTAATTTTAGTGATGGAATATAGAAAGGATTGGCTATTGACCTAGTTGTTTGCACACATTAACTGCGGCCGTGATTCTTTCGGCCTTCGAAATGGCGGCCAAAGAATGTAAAAGGTTGCGGACCCCTGAACTAGACTCACAAATGATATATTTCGTCGGATAAAGAAAGTAAAAACATCGTTTCTAAGTTGAGAAATGTTCATCGGTCAGAAAACTATTTTTTGGGGACAAAGGCTAATTGAAGAAAAATCAAAAATAAATGCCAATGCAATTTTGAATTATGGTCTGGTAGAAAGTACGGTTCATGATACCTAACTTTATATGTCTAATTTAAGTTGATCACAACGAAATTTCTTTCCTAAGACAGAGAACCTATGCTGGAGACAGGCCTATTTTGGTACTTTTTCTGCCTTGAGTTAAAATTTTTCATAGAGAAAACTATTTTGAATTGATTTGAATTTATCATGACCGTAAAGAGGAGATCCTAAGGATCAAGATGAAAAATAATTATGAAAATCGGTTCAGAACGAAGGATTTTACAGACGGTAGACACGTGTTTTGACAAATGTTGTTTAGCGACTGGGACGAATTCGCGTCTCAAATTAACACGTTGGATGATGCAATCATTGATTCTTCTGCTACGAATGCTTGGTTTAATGGTGTAATAGAAGATTGTCTATACCTACACATGTGACACGTCTTTTCTTTTATAATCTCATCGTTTGGATCATACTCGTAAAGCATATGAAGTGTAAAATGAAACATAAGAATATTTAAGAGATACAAAGACACTTTGCACCGATGATTTTAGAAATGCTGTATGCATATTTGTTTAGTTCAATATTATCGACATAACAAGTAAACTTAATATTTCATCACATGATTCATTGTTGTTGATGGACAAATCAAGAGCAGATTGGACGTAAATACACAAAATCAAACTTTAATGTAATTACAAAAGAACAAGGTCTAAGACAAAATATTTTTCTTTCAAAAGGCTTGCAGCCTAGGTTATAGGCCCAATTCTTGTTTGCTTCAACACTTACTGGAAAATATGATCTGAGTTAGCCTTATGTGATTCAAGAATCTATATAAGAAGTATAGAACATCATTAGATAGAATCACAGAATTAAATACTTTGTTTATCTGCTTCGGTTTGCTAGAAGTGTGATTAATACGAAATGGACGGCACATAGAGGAACTTATTAAGTGGGCAAGAAGGAATTCCTAATACCTTACAGAGATAGGAAAAAAAGTCGTGCGTCGCTTGCGGATTAATGTGAGTTCCAGCAAACTGCTTCGATTGCCACAATTCGTTCAGATTCGAAGAATTCAGATCATTGCGCACAAGTTTTCTCCATAATGTTGGCCCTTCCGATCATTATTAAAGAAAGTAGCAGGCGTACGAATATTAGTTCACTTGATGATTTCACATCCTCTCCTCGGCATTGCTCACTGTATAGTGCATACATTGAATCGAAGCCAGGCATCGATGTGTGTTTTGGTGTGTGTGAAGTGATATCACAGCGCGCAAGCACCTCTCACTGACTCTGGTGTCCTTTGCTGACAGCTTATTGTTTGCCATTTCCAATAGCAAGCGATACACGAATTATCCATTCGAGAAGGAGCAAGTTGTCTAATTCTGTGGATAGAATATTCTATATATTGTAGCTGTTTTGATCATTTTATGTCATTCTTTTTTAATGTGCTCTATCATGCGGATAACTCTCCTCTGAACGGATTCAAGAGCATCTGATTATGCTTATGTGATGTGAAATGCCATACAGGAGCGCCATATTCCAGAATGCTGCGTATACAAGCACAATAAAATTTGACAACATCTGCATTTTCAAAACCTGATCGCATCATTTCACTAGCAAAATGTACTCTCATCTGTGCTTTCTTGATTATTTTCAGTATGTCATCTGACCAATAGACAATTCCTCATTGATGATGAAACCAAGAGTCTTCGTTTGACGAGTTGGATTGATTATTTTCCCATCGACTTCAATCTGATTCCAGTTTAGCTGTTTCCTTCTTTAAAGTTTATTCTCATTTCATTTGTCTTTTCAAGATTTAGTCTCATATTGTATTCTTTTGTCCAATTAGTAACTTCATTCGCTCTCTGCGCAAGTAATGACTGGTTAGTACTATCGAAGGATTCGTGGATAGTGCAGTCGTCAATATACTTCATGTTTGCTGTTAGATCATTTATCATGAGTACAAATGCAACTGGTCCAAATTTAGTTCCTTGAGGTATTCCAGCTGATATTGACATCCACTGAGAGTAGTTATTGTGGTATTCTACACGCTGTATACGCTGATGTAAAAAACCAGATGCCCATTTACTTAGCTACACAGGAACATTCATTTCAAGTAGCTTTCGAACAAGAATGTTGTGGGCAATTCGATCGAATGCTTTAGAAAAGTCTATTAGAAGAACTCTACTTACATAACCATGACCTGCATTCCTCAATAGATCATCCATCATAGTAAGCATGGCATGTGTAGTTGAGCCGCCTTTTACACCGCCAAATTGTTTAGGATCTAATTTGTCACATAAGTAATGCAATATATTTTTCACCATTATTGTTTCTGCTTCAACTTGCTGACGGCACATGTAAGACGTATTGGTCTGAAATCGGATTCTAATGTTTTTGGCTTTCCTGTTTTACTGAGCACAGTGATGTCGGAACTTCTCCACATTGCAGGCCAAACACCTTTTCTGATTGAAGAGCAAACAATTGACGGTATAGGTCCGGCCAATATCTGGCAACAGTCTTTCCAAATCCAATTAGGAATACCATCGGGTCCTAGCGATTTGTGCACTTTAATACTACTCATCATGTCTTCAACGGACTTCACTGCTGGGATAATGTGATCAGGAATAAATGATCATTGATCTCATCAAAAACAGTTTCATTTCAAAAAAGTTTAATATCTTCAGCAGCCGATGTAAAGAAGCTGTTGATTAATTCGATGAAAGATTGAACAAAGCTGTTGAATTGGTTTTGAATGACGAAATTGACACTAGTATTATCATTCTTGGAATTTTTGCATATAATTATTTCAAATGATGTTTAGATGATAGCTCAATTGATGCTGTTGTGGTTGCTGCCTACGACTATTCAAAGCCTTTGACGTCGTAACCGATTTTAATCGGTTTAGAGAAAGTGTAGCCGGTTAACCGAAAAGATTAACCGGTTACCGGTTAACCTATCCCAGCCATGGATGTTCCGACATGGCACTCCTATTTTCCCTTTTTGCATTACTTCTTTTATGCTCTGCATAACGAGCGATTTGTGGAGCAGATGTAATATTCGCCACATGCAGGGCTGACTACGCAACTCATAGCACAATGATATTTATTCGGTAGTTGGAGACAAATGTTGCATTGACATTGATTATTTTTAAGCCTGCAACTATTCAAATTGCTAATGGTATTTCTACCAGGTTTATTTACAATAGATACTGACAAATTCATTTATTGGTTAATTTCCTTAATTAATTGCATCATCAGTCAGATTTTCATGTCGAAGTCGAAGGACTTCTATACTATTTATTGATACCTGAAATTACAGGAGAACATAGCGACCTCGAACGACTCAGAACAATTTTCATGAAATTGTAGTATCCTCGAGAATTTTGAAGATTGCATTACAACAATTTCTTAATCGGAAAATGGAAAAGGACTCGAAAAAAAGAGAGTGAAGAAAATAAGAAAGAAGATTCTGTCATTGCCATACAATGATGAGGAATCATTAAAGCTTGTCAGAGGTAGCATCAAGCTGGTTAATGAAGAAACTGGGACTAAATTTTCTTTCAGTGTTCAAAAGTGCTCTAGTAGAATCCCTTATAAATAACCTGATAAACGCTCACGATCTGGTTTGTGAATTTCAATGTGATTTGTTTAATACAAAGTATATAGGCTACACATCGACACACTTATATGAAACGGTGGAGGAGCATCGTCATATTGACAACATTGACAAAAATAATTTTGGGGATAATGACATCTTTCTATCGCAATTTGACATCTGAAAGCGATGTTGCGGCAGATGCGATCTCTTGCTTCACGAGATGCTGCAGAGTTCAAGTAGCCAGTTCAGTTCAGTGAACCTGAGACTTCTTGACTAATTTCTCTTCTCCTCTTCTTATCCAGTTTATAGGTTGAAATTTCACAGTGTCGTCGGTGTTCTCCGTGGCACAGTGGTTAAGTGGTTGGCCTGACGATCTTACGGTCCAGAGGTCGAGGTCCCTGAAGTGTCATTGGAATTCGGCAGGAAGGACATCCGGACTAAAAGATCACAGCCCTACACATAAAGTCTGACTATGTGAGGACCGTCCAAGCCCCCACCTTAGGGAGGTCAAATCATCATTTTGTATTGAGCCTCAACATGTCTGCTGATTTTTTGCCTTCGTACGTGTTTGTTCATTTCGGATTTTGTGCATTCTGCAGCGTACATCAGTTTTTATACATTTTTTGTAATTGGAATTTCATGAAGGAATTTTTAGAGTAAGAAGATTTCTGACGATGCTCGCGTCAGATGGTCGAAATATTGAGATTGTTTTCTTCTTTTCTTCAAAATTATAGGAAGAAAAGTTCGATCAAATTCTAAAAAAATTTGTTCTAAACATACTATCCGCTCGATCAGACAATTATCTTGAGAATTTTACTATCATTTCAATAAGATTGATGCAAGATTGAAATCTTCGTCTGTTTCTCTTCCAGTATCTTTATTGGTTCCACTGCTGGTATTTGTGCTGGTCGGATTATTTTCATATGCATTCGGAGCACTGGACCATCAATGTAGTGGAGAGCAAATTATAATGGCCAAACGGAGTCCTGGAACCTTCCGAGGTGTCTGCGGGAAGTCTCTGACCGTCGCCAGCACAGTGCTCTGTATTCATAGAGTTTGTCCAAGTGAGTTGAGAGCTGACTTCAGCTTCGACGTGATTAATTCGATGAGTATGTGAGGGAGTGTTGTCAGCATAGAGTAAGTATATTAGGTAGAGTGGTAGCTTCGCATTTATTAAATCTCCAATGTGTATACACTTTCGATTTTACTAAATGAACTTGAGGGAGACACAGGTGGTATTGTCACCAAATGTGAAATATGCAAATTTTTGCAGTTTTGAAGAAATTGCCTCGGAATTGAGTGATCATGATTGTAATGCAGAAGGAATGATGGTATTTTGCAGATTCTCAGTGTCATGACAGTCTTGGAGTTTGTTAATGTCTGTTAAATTGGCAATTCGATGAGTTCCTATTACTTTCATGCTGAACCTCAAGAGTATTTTCTTAAATTAAGCGTGATCATATCACAGGCAACCTGCCACTGGCAGAGCAAAATCACATGATCAAACACAATGATTTCAATTAACTTTGAAAGATGTAAATGGTTCCACATCACTATTCAGATTCAAGAAATGAAACATGAATTTAGTGAATCATAAAATCATGCCGATGAAAATTGAATTAAAAACATGAAATTTCAGCCAAGAAAGCACGAATAATACCTCGACTTTTTCATGAAGACTTCCACTATAATACGGATCATGAAATTCCTATGACAATCAGCTTGATTTCCGCTTAGTTAGTTACGATGCTTATTAGCAAATATTCATTCCTTTTGATATCCAACTTGTTTCATACTACATGTACTTATTTAGGGGCGTCATCTCGGTAGTATATAAATTTGCAAAATTTTGACTTTTTCAAAACTGCTCAAATGATTTTTTGGACCACGGAACGGAATCTCCGCAAAAAACTGAAACTACTGATATAGAAATTTTCACTGTATACAGATAGTTTTTTGAGTCGACACTCGACCTATATATATATACTTTATGGTTGTCACCTTTGAGTAGAGAAGATTCAAGTCAGAGAGGTAAAATCAAGCATGTCATTGAGGGTTTAGAAGGAGGAAATTCAAATTGATGCAGAGAATCATTTTCTAATTTTCAAAAATTATTTGAGAAATTGTAATTTTTTCTAATTTTAGATATATACGCTTTTTCGTACTGCTGGGCTGATACATCAATTTTTGTCTGAATTAATAGCAGACTTCTTGTCAGAATCAATGTTTCCCCATTCACAGGTGAATGTAATAATGCAATAATTCTAATCTACGTGTTTAAGGGTTGTGTTTAAAGGGTTGAAATGTTATGGGTTCCAAGAATATGATTCGAAGTCATACATTTAAGTTAATATAATTCATAGTTGCAGTGATATATCACTCGCAATCACCGTTATGCAAATATGGCGAGCAAAGTGCGTTGTGGTTATTAGCGCTTTCTTAATTGAAAATACATAGTTTCAACCAACTATTGCCTCAAGTGGCCTCGCAAAGTGGCCTCGGCGATCTGGAACTCGGGTCGGAGAGAGAACTAATTGTTACATATCATTTAAAATGTGTGGAATCTCAACTCCAGCAGTTAGGCCATCTCCTAACTAGATGACTAATATTAAGGTCATCCGTAATCTGTGCCACCAAAACTTGAAAATATGTAGTAAAGAGTAGTAATCCCATTGCAGACCAAAGGCCGGTGCGGTGCAGCGATGAGTCATCATGCTGACTCAGCCACGTGACCTTGCGTGACCTAAGGTGATGACCTCGCGTGACCTTAGGCCACCGTTCCGCGTCATGAAATACGTGATGTGGCTACTGCTGGTTTTATAAGTAGTGCTAAACATGGAAAAATGTGAAGGCGTGATGTATTACTGAGTGTACTGTGATGAGACTACAAGCAGAGGCAGGAGTGACCTTGACCTGACCTCTCCGGGAGACAGGGTGAGACTACAAGCAGAGAAGGGACTTTGTCCAGGATGGAGCATGTTTTGTGTCATGTCGTGCAGAAGTGGATGTCTTTTGTCCACCGTTACCACTGATCTCTGACTGTAGGATGTGATGGGACACTATGTCATTAGATGCATGTGGTGAGAAGAGAAAAGGTCATTCGCCTCTCTCTCTCTCATCAGATGACTCCTAAAACCGGGTTTCCGTAGGAAACCAAGGCAGATTTTTCGATTGCCGCACTCACCTAAGTTGTCAGAGTGAGTGGAGAGCCAGGGGATGGCCTGGATGTCAGGCCATCGAAGTAGGCCCAAACTTCAAAGGCATGGTTCTGTGCTTGTAGGAATCGGATAGACTTCGTTCAACGTTTGTTCGAGAGGTCATGATTCAGGTCAAGTCATAGACTACTTATAGACGTTTTATAGGTAGTGCAAAACTACCGAAAATTTTGAAATCGTCATTTTTGGAGGTTTTCTGGGGGTTTTGAGCCTGCTGAAGTCAACCAAGGCTTTTGTAAGTGTGTATGAGAGTTCTGATTCGACGAGCGAGGATTCCTACCTCATCAAACATCCACTTTAAAGAAGAGAGTTAACTTTCATGGTCACATTTGCCTTTAGCAAGTGTCGGTGGCTCTGCTATCAGGCCAATTCAAAACCACTCAAAAGGTGCATGGCAAGGAGAAGAACTTCGGTATAATAATGTCCTGTCGATGGGCGATCTTTCGAGACGGCGGTGAGACCCGCAGTGATAAGTGCCGCATGGGGTTGAAACTTCCTTAATCCGACTTTCCAACGGTCGTTGTGGCTTCTATTCCTCTACGTAGCGCTTTGAACGTCAGGGCGACACTTAGGTATCTGTCACAGGTTTCCTTATAAATTCTCCATTGCATCGAGTGAGTCTTAACTCAAACATCTGACTTGTTATCGAGTCAAGGTATGACGTAATTAAAATATTGCCACTGGCTTTCTCAGGAATACGTATGTTTATTTCGTCCAATATTTCAGCCTTCTTCCACAGGGACAGACGTCAGCCGTAAGGTATGACGTGTTCCAAAAGAAGGGACTGACTAAGTCTAAGGTTTCTCAAGTCAAAAGTTTCCAATTCTTATGTCTCAATGTGACCGTCAGGATTACCATCTGTCGAAGGTAATCTATCTCTATTGCACTGAGTGGAGAATCCGTTCTTTTAAGTTCTGTCTCACGGAGGGATGATCAAGCGGGGGACCACCACATGCAGCACATGCTTCTCTCTTCTGTAGCAAGCAATCTATTATCATGAAACGTTGTTGATAGGAATCGCTATGTCATCCACACTTCAATATGGTAGGAATGATTTATAAAATCAAACAAAGGATGGAGAAAACTAACAAGTATGATAGAGTCAACATGAAAGACTCATTCAGTGTATAGAATAAAAGTTCAGTATTGAAAAGTAAAAATCAGTTGTGCAGTGCAAGAACATCCAGTGACAGATGATGTTTGTGAAACGCAACGTTGACTTTCATAAATTCTAAACGTATAGTTATCCGTTTAAATAGTTTTTGGTAGAGCAGAAAGGTTAAAGTGTTCTCATGAGTTTCAATGTGTTTTATAAAAGTATCAAGTGTTGTCATCAGTTTAAATGATTTCTGTAAAAGTGGAGACTTAAAACTGTAGTGAGAGTGTTGTCATCGGTCTAAATGATTTTTATAAGAGCAGATGTCAAGTGAAATGATTTTTATAAAAGTCTAAACGCAAACGTTGAAATAAGTTTTGTAAGAAGTTAAAAACATTGACATGATTGTGTGAAAGTAGAGACTTAGCGAACGTTGAAAACAGTTTTATGAGAGCAGTATGAGCAAAATGTTTCTGCAGTCAATGTTGTCAGTGTACATCCATCTGGACAGCACTAGAAAGTTTTAGAAGGTTTTACTGTACTGTACAGATTGTTTTGTTTCACAGTGTCAAAAGGCTTTATAGTGAGTACTACAGTGTTGAATGTTTTACAAAGCCAGGTAAAGTCTTGTCACAAACGTTGAGTGTAAGAGAATCTAGGGCTAGCAGTAAATTCCATGACATTCCTAAGTCCATCACATTGGTCATACCACACACCACAAGTCCAAAAGTTCAACATCTGAAGGATAGGGTTCTCTACGATCGGATTTATGGATTTAGGGTTTTATATAACACAAGTGAATGTTAACCGTTAGATGAAACATGAAGTCTATCACGTTGGTCACAATGTACATATGAGACATATTATCAAGTCTTACCAGTCATTGAAATGAAAGATAAAGTATATTTCGCTACTGACAAAATATATGAATGAACAAGAGCTATAAAACCGAAGTTAGATTTCACTGAGTCATCAACACTTGTAAAGGTGTACAAGTCATATCAAGCATATTCAACTGAGTGTCCATTCTTGACACCCATCACCATTTGAAATTATTTGAAGATGAAAAGTTGCATTCGTTTCCCAACTTCATGGTTTGCAGCAAGAGATCTTGGCTATTCGTTGAAAGCTATACAAACTGTCACAAATGTAAATGAAAATATTAAAGCTGGGGCTTTAGTTGAAAGACTAATGGGTCTAGATGAGTGTGCTATGAATCATCATTTGGATCGAAGTTGGATAGAGGATTTTTCCATGCTGCAATGTAATGATAGTGAAAATAAGAGGATGAAATTGATGCTTTCTCTCGCCAGGTCAGAGTACTTCAGCCATCTGCCACAGGCTACTTTACAAAATCTCCATTGCACTAAAGGTTGGTGTCTCAGGATATTTCCTATCAAACCCCTCTACAGCCTGCTATCAGGCCTCTTATTCCCTCTGCTATCAGGGGTGGTGTTACTTTATCCATCCTCTCCTAAGAGATACATTGCTATCAAATCACTCTAAGTTTTATGTCTTTGCTAATAGGTGAAATCTTGGCTGAGTTTCCACCCTCTGATATCAGAGGGTCTGCTATCAAATCACTTTATTCATTCTCTGCTAACAGAAGTGGCTTGCTATCAAGTCATTCTCACGTCTTGCCTACACTCAAAGTGTGCATGGTAAAGAGATGTTCGGTGTAATACTTCCTATCGACAGGCGTCCCTTTTGGGTGGAGATGGAATCCGCAGCGAAGAGTACCGCATGGGATATTCGGCAATTGTAATCCTTGTTAAACGTCTCTGCGTCATGTTTACAAGTGGTTGCCTTATCGTCTCGACGTAGTGCTCTGACCGCCAGGGTGACATTTAGCCATCTGTTGAAGGTTACTTTAAAACACCTTCATTGCACTGAGTGTTAAAAACGTTGACAACCCAAGTTGATGAGAATGACCCAAGAGTTCTTTTAAGAACTGTCTCAATCACGGAGACGAAATGATGAACGGAATGAAAGGGAGATCACTCACGTACCAAATACGAACATGAAACACTTCTCTCTTATTTAGTATGCAAGCTCTTCAAACCTCATACTCAGTCACATAACGACTCTGGAAAACGTTCATGACTGCAATGTATATCGTAGGTTTTATGAAAGATGCTTACTGGAGTAAAATGTATAAAGATGTTTCACTTCCGAACGTTACTTGTCTTTTATTAAGACTAAAGATAGGAAAATGTTCCTACATCCGTACCGCAGTGTTTATCAGTTCCGCACTGTATCTCATAGGGTTTATGAAATAAGAAGTCCTGTAGTGTTTTACTTCCTCACACATTACGAATGTATGAGTTTAGAATGTTGTGAGGTGAAAAGTGTTCACCACAGCACTGGAAAGTTTTGTCGAAAAGATTTTACTGCACAGTGTAGATTGTCTTGTAACTTACTTTCACAGTGTTAGAAAGTTTTATGTTGAGTGGAGACAGTTGCCAAATGTTCCCTTATTAGAAAATTCAAACTCCATGACTGTTAGATTGCTGAATACTTCATCAGGTTTACTAAAAGCAGTCTTCTACTGCAGTGAGACTGAGAGTTTGGAATGTTGTATGAAAAGTGTTCACCACAGCACTAGAAAGTTTTAGAAGGTTTTACTGCACCGTGTAGAATGTTTCACAGTATTAAAAGGTCTTATGGTAAGTACTACAGCGGTTAATGCTTTATAAAACCAGGCAAAGTCTTGTCACAAACGTTGAGTGTGCGAGGGTTAGCCATAAGTTCCATGACATTTAATCACGTGGGTCATATCAGAAGTCCTAAAGTCCATAATCCAAAGGTAGGGTCATCTACGGTTGGATTTAGGATTTAGGGTTTTATATAACACAAATGAACCGTAAAACATGAAGTCTATCATGTTGTTCATATGAGATGCATTATTAGGTGCTGCTAGTAATCGAAATGAAAACCCAAGTCATCATGAATTGAGCCTGAAGCCTATGAGATGGATAAGAATCATTGTTGATGTATGCATTATTTCATGACAGCAGAGTTTCAATCGTTTACAAGTCACAGCGATGAATGCGTATTTAGAGTTAACCAACCAAACGCTGTTTATAAAGTGACATGCAATTTGCGACTAACACTTAGTCTATCGGGTTTATCACTTGTGAATGACCAAGTAAGATTTACATGACATCGAATTAGGAAATGTAAACCAAGCGTCATATGAAAGTGTATAGAATAAATATTTTGTAAACCAACGTTTTTGGATGTGTTACACACCTTTGCTGTGCGTGAACGTTTACTATGTTAAGTTCATTCTTCAACATGTCAATGACATGGATACATTCCTGAAGTCCACAATCCAAGGGTAGGGCTATCTACGGTTGGATTTAGGGATTTAGGGTTTGTTTTGTATAACACAAGTGAATGTCAGTCGTGAAACATAGAGGCTGTTACTCTTGGTCACAATGTACATATGAGACAAATTATCAAGTCTTGCCAGTCGCTGAAAATAGAAGATGAAGTGTAAAGTATAAAATAAAGTTAGAATCATTTCACTGTTTGTAAAGTTAGAAATAAAGTTGAAGTTTGTAAAGTTAGAATTAATGTTAGAATCATTTTAGTGTTTGCAAAGTTAGAGATAAAGTTGTTGTTTGTAATGTTAGGAATAAAGTTAGAATCGTTACAGTGTTCGTAATGTTAGGAATGATGTCTGATTCATTTCACTGTTTGTAAAGTTAGAAATAAAGTTGATGATTGTAAGTGTGAATTAATGTTAGAATCATTTCAGTGTTTGTAAGATAGGTGAAGCATAAAAAAAGTCACAAGCATTTCACTGTTTGTAAGATAAGTGAAGAATAAACTGAAGTCATAACCTTTCGCTGTTTGCAAGATAGGTGAAGTATAAAATAACGCTAGAATCATTTCAGTGTTTGCAAAATTAGAAATAAAGTTGTTGTTTGTAATGTTAGGAACAAAGTTATAATCATTTCAGAGTTTGTAAGATAGGTAAAGTATGAAATAAAGTTGAATGTTCTGTAAACGGATGTTTTTAGATGTATGGATATGTTATGCATCTTTGCTGCGAATGAAGTCAACAATACAATGTCAAGTACATTCTTGAACACGTCAATGACATGGATACATTCCTAAAGTCCATAATCTAAGGGTAGGGCTATCCACGGTTGGATTTAGGGATTTAGGGTTTTATATAACACAAGTAAATGTTAACCGTTAGTGTATAGTACATTCATTAAATTAACCATTTGCGAATGATATAGCTAAATTGCTAAAGTTCATAATCTAAGGGTAGGGCTATCTACGGTTGGATTTAGGGATTTAGGGTTTTATATAACACAAGTAAATGTTAACCGTTAGTGTATAGTACATTCATTAAATTAACCATTTGTGAATGATATAGCTAAATTGCTAAAGTTCATAATCTAAGGGGTAGGGTTGTCTACGGTTGGATTTAGGGATTTAGGGTTTCATATAGCACAAATTAATGATCTCTTCTAGTGTA
This sequence comes from Prostheceraeus crozeri, assembly GCA_907163375.1. NCBI lineage: Eukaryota > Metazoa > Platyhelminthes > Polycladida > Euryleptidae > Prostheceraeus > Prostheceraeus crozeri. The sequence goes on along the minus strand of CAJQUW010002911.1, from coordinate 137,294 downwards.
GAGTACATGCAACACATGATGCATATGTTCGCTTTATAAAAATGACTTTGAATGTATGACTTAATTACATGGTGAAAAGACAGGTTTCATATCGTTGATAAGGGATAGTTGCATACTCATTATGTTATACATTTTACATTTGATGCAGTCAGCTGAAATGTGATTGATACATGTTCAATAGAAGAGTTGAATACACTGTATGCATTCCAGTGATTGGAATAGTGAGTGTGTAAAGAGTTGATTATGAAAATATATAATAGGCAACGTATGAAAGGCTCTTGTTATGCAAGCTAGGAATATGCAAACGTCATTCATTAGTTAGTGTTTTGCTTTAGCATCCATGTTTTGTACAAGGCTGGATTCGTCGGATGTGTTATGACAAATGGTTGGATAAATTCATTGAACTTTGAGTAACACAAACCAAGTATCAAAACGAAAAGCATAAGTGACAAAAAATTTGTGACATGAAAGACTTAAGTAAATGATGCTAAACATAAGGTAATGATGATGGATAGAAATAAGTGATGTAGTCAATGTCTTGTCTCACATGTGTTTACTTGTACGTTTGCTGTAATTATCATGGTGATAGAACTGTAAATCTCATCAGTATGACTTTTGCAGTGTGAAGCATCTTGGGACTCTAGGTAGACAATGAACAAAGAGTAAATAAAACCTAAGTGAAATACAGGGTCATACAGAGGTTTAGAATTCTACGACGTTTGTAGTGTTGATATGAATGTTGTTCAACAGATTGGAAGCGTCAAGTGATCTGCTGATATATTTTACAGCAAACAAGAAAATCAGTAAGAGGAGTGATAGGAAAACGTCTTCACAAATGCGGACAAGTGGAAACTCTACTAAAAGACTGCATGCACGGATTTTATCATCCGTCATCAAAGTGAATTATGTTCAACAAGTTACATGAATGTCAAAAGTCGTATGCTGACAGAGACATAAGTTTACCAAATTATACAGCAAATCTCCTAAATCACTAAAACCATAGGATAGGTATCCCTGTGATAAGATCTAGGGATTTAGCGTTTTAGAAGTGCAAGTTACATTGATAAATTACAAAGTCCATAGCATAGTCAACCCTATAACAAGGCTTAGCGTTTTATATGATCCATGTTAGCAATATCTGTTCGTGTAGAATGTGACTCAATGAGTTTAGTCAGACAATGTATCATCAACTCTATTCACTTAGCTATATGATGGAGAAAGTGTGAGATAGAAGTGAAAGTGATCTCACAAAGTTTAGAACACATAGTAGTATACTTATATATACATTGAACTAATGAACACTATGCCAAATGAGAAGAAGCAAATGACATCATTGGGCTGCTACCTTACTATCCATGATACTATACCTCTTGCAATATACAGAAATACTATCCATGATATTTTCCTACTATCATGCTCTATCAACACATTCCTTCAAATGTAAAAAGAATCCAAGTTAGAAAGTCATAACACCTACCAAACCAGATACAGAGAAGGAAACACACACACAGGCAGGCAGAGAAAGAGAATGTAAAGAAAAAAGTAAAGGGAGAACTACTGACCAGATTGATTATAATACATACAATCAACTTATTCTTCCTAATGTGCATCCTATATTACACTACCCACTCCCAAACAACTACAAGCCCTACCTAACAACCAACCTTGTGCAAGAAGAAAATAACAGACACCGGCATACAGAGAGAAAGAGAATATAATGGAAAACTATTAGATGGCATGGTCCAACTGACCAGATTGATAAGTATGTTGCTTCATGCGCATTATGAAAACATTTACGACATATACACCGAGACTTATCACTATTTCTCGATATATCAACATTCCATTTATGAATATCAATTCAACTATTCATTCAACATAACATACAATGTGAAGTCTATCAATGATCAAGTCTTACTTACATAAGCTCTCAGATGTAAATCAACTGTGACAGTTTAACTTGCACTTACATATAACAACTACTTCATGTGTTCTATCCTATACACTCAAAACCTGCAACGACATTTATTCTATTACACATTGAATCTGTAGACATGATGCATTACATCAAATCTTCGATGTCAAATACTATCATAAAACCTTTAGCAGCAGCTGACTTAAAACTTGTCCTGATTCCCACATTCATGTCATCAGTTATTCTTCTGTCACATACTCGTCAATATGAAAGGCTTGCATTTACTTAACTCTTCATATATTCGTGTCACTTAGTTGCTTTTGGAAATAGCTTTTCATGTACAGTTGGCACAACCCATACTCCAGTCATTACATGCTATTCCTACTTTTGCACACATAGTGCCTTGTCTCCATCAACAAGTTACTTCTATATAACATTTACATGAATTACGTTCATAAACCAACAGTCCTAATGCTGTGTGATTATATCTCGAAATGGCACTGTTGTTTATTCTAACTATGTCACTGATTTAAACAGTTTAGTACACTACCTATTCATTAAACTTTGCAATCTCAATCTTTGCTTTCGTCGAATATGAACCTCTAGTTTACATACAACAACTATGTTATGTGTCCTATCTTATACACTCAACCAGTAGAGACATTCATTCTGTTACATCCATGAACATGACGTGATAAAATTCATATCATCTCAAAACCTTTTAACAGCGTTTGTCTTCAAACATATGCTGAATCCCACATGGCTTGTTTGTTACACTACCAATTCATTTCAATGCGAGCTAATCTTGCATCACTCATTTCATGCGACATAACGTTTCACTTAACTTATTCCTACAATGCCACCACTACTATGTGTTCTAAACTTTATGAGATCACTTTCACTTCTATCTCACACTTTCTCCATCATATAGCTAAGTGAATAGAGTTGATGATACATTGTCTGACTAAACTCATTGAGTCACATTCTACACGAACAGATATTGCTAACATGGATCATATAAAACGCTAAGCCTTGTTATAGGGTTGACTATGCTATGGACTTTGTAATTTATCAATGTAACTTGCACTTCTAAAACGCTAAATCACTAGATCTTCACACAGGGATACCTATCCTATGGTTTTAGTGATTTAGGAGATTTGCTGTATAATTTGGTAAACTTATGTCTCTGTCAGCATACGACTTTTGACATTCATGTAACTTGTTGAACATAATTCACTTTGATGACGGATGATAAAATCCGTGCATGCAGTCTTTTAGTAGAGTTTCCACTTGTCCGCATTTGTGAAGACGTTTTCCTATCACTCCTCTTACTGATTTTCTTGTTTGCTGTAAAATATATCAGCAGATCACTTGACGCTTCCAATCTGTTGAACAACATTCATATCAACACTACAAACGTCGTAGAATTCTAAACCTCTGTATGACCCTGTATTTCACTTAGGTTTTATTTACTCTTTGTTCATTGTCTACCTAGAGTCCCAAGATGCATCACACTGCAAAAGTCATACTGATGAGATTTACAGTTCTATCACCATGATAATTACAGCAAACGTACAAGTAAACACATGTGAGACAAGACATTGACTACATCACTTATTTCTATCCATCATCATTACCTTATGTTTAGCATCATTTACTTAAGTCTTTCATGTCACAAATTTTTTGTCACTTATGCTTTTCGTTTTGATACTTGGTTTGTGTTACTCAAAGTTCAATGAATTTATCCAACCATTTGTCATAACACATCCGACGAATCCAGCCTTGTACAAAACATGGATGCTGAAGCAAAACACTAACTAATGAATGGTGTTTGCATATTCCTAGCTTGCATAACAAGAACCTTTCATACGTTGCCTATTATATATTTTCATAATCAACTCTTTACAGACTCACTATTCCAATCACTGGAATGCATACAGTGTATTCAACACTTCTATTGAACATGTATCAATCACATTTCAGCTGACTGCATCAAATGTAAAATGTATAACATAATGAGTATGCAACTATCCCTTATCAACGATATGAAACCTGTCTTTTCACCATGTAATTAAGTCATACATTCAAAGTCATTTTTATAAAGCGAACATATGCATCATGTGTTGCATGTACTCTACACTAGAAGAGATCATTAATTTGTGCTATATGAAACCCTAAATCCCTAAATCCAACCGTAGACAACCCTACCCCTTAGATTATGAACTTTAGCAATTTAGCTATATCATTCACAAATGGTTAATTTAATGAATGTACTATACACTAACGGTTAACATTTACTTGTGTTATATAAAACCCTAAATCCCTAAATCCAACCGTAGATAGCCCTACCCTTAGATTATGAACTTTAGCAATTTAGCTATATCATTCGCAAATGGTTAATTTAATGAATGTACTATACACTAACGGTTAACATTTACTTGTGTTATATAAAACCCTAAATCCCTAAATCCAACCGTGGATAGCCCTACCCTTAGATTATGGACTTTAGGAATGTATCCATGTCATTGACGTGTTCAAGAATGTACTTGACATTGTATTGTTGACTTCATTCGCAGCAAAGATGCATAACATATCCATACATCTAAAAACATCCGTTTACAGAACATTCAACTTTATTTCATACTTTACCTATCTTACAAACTCTGAAATGATTATAACTTTGTTCCTAACATTACAAACAACAACTTTATTTCTAATTTTGCAAACACTGAAATGATTCTAGCGTTATTTTATGCTTCACCTATCTTGCAAACAGCGAAAGGTTATGACTTCAGTTTATTCTTCACTTATCTTACAAACAGTGAAATGCTTGTGACTTTTTTTATACTTTACCTATCATACAAACACTGAAATGATTCTAACATTGTTTTATGCTTCACCTATCTTACAAACACTGAAATGATTCTAACATTAATTCACACTTACAATCATCAACTTTATTTCTAACTTTACAAACAGTGAAATGAATCAGACATCATTCCTAACATTACGAACACTGAAATGATTCTAACTTTATTCCTAACATTACAAACAACAACTTTATCTCTAACTTTGCAAACACTAAAATGATTCTAACATTAATTCTAACTTTACAAACTTCAACTTTATTTCTAACTTTACAAACAGTGAAATGATTCTAACTTTATTTTATACTTTACATTTCATCTTCTATTTTCAGCGACTGGCAAGACTTGATAATTTGTCTCATATGTACATTGTGACCAAGAGTAACAGCCTCTATGTTTCACGACTGACATTCACTTGTGTTATACAAAACAAACCCTAAATCCCTAAATCCAACCGTAGATAGCCCTACCCTTGGATTGTGGACTTCAGGAATGTATCCATATCATTGACATGTTGAAGAATGAACTTAACATTGTAAAAGTTCACGCACAGCAGGGACAGGCATCCAAAAACGTTGGTTTACAAAATATTTATTCTATGCACTTTCATATGACGCTTGGTTTACATTTCCTAATTCGATGTCATGTAAATCTCACTTGGTCATTCACAAGTGATAAACCCGATAGACTAAGTGTTAGTCGCAAATTGCATGTCACTTTATAAACAGCGTTTGGTTGGTTAACTCTAAATACGCATTCATCCCTGTGACTTGTAAACGATTGAAACTCTGCTGTCATGAAATAATGCATACATCAACAATGATTCTTATCCATCTCATAGGCTTCATGTTCAATTCATGATGACTTGGGTTTTCATTTCAATGACTAGCAGCACCTAATAATGCATCTCATATGAACAACATGATAGACTTCATGTTTTACGGTTCATTTGTGTTATATAAAACCCTAAATCCTAAATCCAACCGTAGATGACCCTACCCTTGGATTATGGACTTTAGGACTTGTGATATGACCCACGTGATTAAATGTCATGGAACTTATGGCTAACCCTCGCACACTCAACGTTTGTGACAAGACTTTGCCTGGTTTTATAAAGCATTAACCGCTGTAGTACTTACCATAAGACCTTTTAACACTGTGAAACAATCTACACAGTGCAGTAAAACCTTCTAAAACTTTCTAGTGCTGTGGTGAACACTTTTCATACAACATTCCAAACTCTCAGTCTCACTGCAGTAGAAGACTGCTTTTAGTAAACCTGATGGAGTATTCAGCAATCTAACAGTCATGGAGTTTGACTTTTCTAATAAGGGAACATTTGGCAACTGTCTCCACTCAACATAAAACTTTCTAACACTGTGAAAGTAAGTTACAAGACAATCTACACTGTGCAGTAAAATCTTTTCGACAAAACTTTCCAGTGCTGTGGTGAACACTTTTCACCTCAGAACATTCTAAACTCATACATTCGTAATGTGTGAGGAAGTAAAACACTACAGGACTTCTTATTTCATAAACCCTATGAGATACAGTGCGGAACTGATAAACACTGCGGTACGGATGTAGGAACATTTTCCTATCTTTAGTCTTAATACAAGACAAGTAACGTTCGGAAGTGAAACATCTTTATACATTTTACTCCAGTAAGCATCTTTCATAAAACCTACGATATACATTGCAGTCATGAACGTTTTCCAGTCGTTATGTGACTGAGTATGAGGTTTGAAGAGCTTGCATACTAAATAAGAGAGAAGTGTTTCATGTTCGTATTTGGTACGTGAGTGATCTCCCTTTCATTCCGTTCATCATTTCGTCTCCGTGATTGAGACAGTTCTTAAAAGAACTCTTGGGTCATTCTCATCAACTTGGGTTGTCAACGTTTTTAACACTCAGTGCAATGAAGGTGTTTTAAAGTAACCTTCAACAGATGGCTAAATGTCACCCTGGCGGTCAGAGCACTACGTCGAGACGATAAGGCAACCACTTGCAAACATGACGCAGAGACGTTTAACAAGGATTACAATTGCCAAATATCCCATGCGGTACTCTTCGCTGCGGATTCCATCTCCACCCAAAAGGGACGCCTGTCGATAGGAAGTATTACACCGAACATCTCTTTACCATGCACACTTTGAGTGTAGGCAAGACGTGAGAATGACTTGATAGCAAGCCACTTCTGTTAGCAGAGAATGAATAAAGTGATTTGATAGCAGACCCTCTGATATCAGAGGGTGGAAACTCAGCCAAGATTTCACCTATTAGCAAAGACATAAAACTTAGAGTGATTTGATAGCAATGTATCTCTTAGGAGAGGATGGATAAAGTAACACCACCCCTGATAGCAGAGGGAATAAGAGGCCTGATAGCAGGCTGTAGAGGGGTTTGATAGGAAATATCCTGAGACACCAACCTTTAGTGCAATGGAGATTTTGTAAAGTAGCCTGTGGCAGATGGCTGAAGTACTCTGACCTGGCGAGAGAAAGCATCAATTTCATCCTCTTATTTTCACTATCATTACATTGCAGCATGGAAAAATCCTCTATCCAACTTCGATCCAAATGATGATTCATAGCACACTCATCTAGACCCATTAGTCTTTCAACTAAAGCCCCAGCTTTAATATTTTCATTTACATTTGTGACAGTTTGTATAGCTTTCAACGAATAGCCAAGGTCTCTTGCTGCAAACCATGAAGTTGGGAAACGAATGCAACTTTTCATCTTCAAATAATTTCAAATGATGATGGGTGTCAAGAATGGACACTCAGTTGAATATGCTTGATATGACTTGTACACCTTTACAAGTGTTGATGACTCAGTGAAATCTAACTTCGGTTTTATAGCTCTTGTTCATTCATATATTTTGTCAGTAGCGAAATATACTTTATCTTTCATTTCAATGACTGGTAAGACTTGATAATATGTCTCATATGTACATTGTGACCAACGTGATAGACTTCATGTTTCATCTAACGGTTAACATTCACTTGTGTTATATAAAACCCTAAATCCCTAAATCCGATCGTAGAGAACCCTATCCTTCAGATGTTGAACTTTAGGACTTGTGGTGTGTGGTATGACCAATGTGATGGACTTAGGAATGTCATGGAATTTACTGCTAGCCCTAGATTCTCTTACACTCAACGTTTGTGACAAGACTTTACCTGGCTTTGTAAAACATTCAACACTGTAGTACTCACTATAAAGCCTTTTGACACTGTGAAACAAAACAATCTGCACAGTACAGTAAAACCTTCTAAAACTTTCTAGTGCTGTCCAGATGGATGTACACTGACAACATTGACTGCAGAAACATTTTGCTCATACTGCTCTCATAAAACTGTTTTCAACGTTCGCTAAGTCTCTACTTTCACACAATCATGTCAATGTTTTTAACTTCTTACAAAACTTATTTCAACGTTTGCGTTTAGACTTTTATAAAAATCATTTCACTTGACATCTGCTCTTATAAAAATCATTTAGACCGATGACAACACTCTCACTACAGTTTTAAGTCTCCACTTTTACAGAAATCATTTAAACTGATGACAACACTTGATACTTTTATAAAACACATTGAAACTCATGAGAACACTTTAACCTTTCTGCTCTACCAAAAACTATTTAAACGGATAACTATACGTTTAGAATTTATGAAAGTCAACGTTGCGTTTCACAAACATCATCTGTCACTGGATGTTCTTGCACTGCACAACTGATTTTTACTTTTCAATACTGAACTTTTATTCTATACACTGAATGAGTCTTTCATGTTGACTCTATCATGCTTGTTAGTTTTCTCCATCCTTTGTTTGATTTTATAAATCATTCCTACCATATTGAAGTGTGGATGACATAGCGATTCCTATCAACAACGTTTCATGATAATAGATTGCTTGCTACAGAAGAGAGAAGCATGTGCTGCATGTGGTGGTCCCCCGCTTGATCATCCCTCCGTGAGACAGAACTTAAAAGAACGGATTCTCCACTCAGTGCAATAGAGATAGATTACCTTCGACAGATGGTAACCCTGACGGTCACATTGAGACATAAGAATTGGAAACTTTTGACTTGAGAAACCTTAGACTTAGTCAGTCCCTTCTTTTGGAACACGTCATACCTTGACTCGATAACAAGTCAGATGTTTGAGTTAAGACTCACTCGATGCAATGGAGAATTTATAAGGAAACCTGTGACAGATACCTAAGTGTCGCCCTGACGTTCAAAGCGCTACGTAGAGGAATAGAAGCCACAACGATCGTTGGAAAGTCGGATTAAGGAAGTTTCAACCCCATGCGGCACTTATCACTGCGGGTCTCACCGCCGTCTCGAAAGATCGCCGATCGACAGGACATTATTATACCGAAGTTCTTCTCCTTGCCATGCACCTTTTGAGTGGTTTTGAATTGGCCTGATAGCAGAGCCACCGACACTTGCTAAAGGCAAATGTGACCATGAAAGTTAACTCTCTTCTTTAAAGTGGATGTTTGATGAGGTAGGAATCCTCGCTCGTCGAATCAGAACTCTCATACACACTTACAAATGCCTTGGTTGACTTCAGCAGGCTCAAAACCCCCAGAAAACCTCCAAAAATGACGAATTCAAAATTTTCGGTAGTTTTGCACTACCTATAAAACGTCTATAAGTAGTCTATGACTTGACCTGAATCATGACCTCTCGAACAAACGTTGAACGAAGTCTATCCGATTCCTACAAGCACAGAACCATGCCTTTGAAGTTTGGGCCTACTTCGATGGCCTGACATCCAGGCCATCCCCTGGCTCTCCACTCACTCTGACAACTTAGGTGAGTGCGGCAATCGAAAAATCTGCCTTGGTTTCTTACGGAAACCCGGTTTTTGGAGTCATCTGATGAGAGAGAGAGAGGCGAATGACCTTTTCTCTTCTCACCACATGCATCTAATGACATAGTGTCCCATCACATCCTACAGTCAGAGATCAGTGGTAACGGTGGACAAAAGACATCCACTTCTGCACGACATGACACAAAACATGCTCTATCCTGGACAAAGTCCCTTCTCTGCTTGTAGTCTCAAAATTTACATTAGTAGGCCTACTAATTAAAGTTGAATTTAATTCTAACAGAAATTAGCAGTCGATTAAGTGACAACAATCATCGTTTATTCGTCTTTAGGATACTTAATCGCATCTCATTCAGATTGAAGTGTTGTACACTAATTCTGACTTAAACAAGAAGCATTATCAAATAATATGAATTCGATATCTGAATTTGAGCTAAAATAGCTTTTGACGTCATCAGTTGACCTGAAATGACCTTTTTGATCTCATGACATGATAAATAGCGATATATTCGTTGGTAAAACATTATATGGCTCTAAAATGCTTGGCTTGGTCAAAAATTGACATTTCATTCTCTCATACTACACAATTGCATTGATCACATCACCCATCAAAAGGCATGATTTTCGGACCTTGGATGCTATTTTACGATGAAGCTATGCATTTTAGACCTTTTATTATATTATCAACAGATAAAAAAGTGACCCTAATCTGTCATTTTGCGAGGTCAGAAAGGTCATCCGAGGTCACGTGATGATGTCAGAGGCTATTTTTAGCAATTTCCACACATCTGACCTCTGGGCGACCCCTAAACCTTGACCAATCGAGCTAAAACTTTACACGCTATATTTTCTTACCAAAAGAAATGCTTTTGGCAACGTACACCCTGACTTTTACAACTTTCGATTTTTTGAACCATTCTACTGCCCAGTCAATGTCAATTACGCACGATAAATACAGGATATCAAACGACATTTGAGAGCATTATCAACATAACAACCGACGGCCGCAGGCGGGAGTTTGTCATAGGATAATACTTGAAAATATCGTATGATATCCATATGATCCATATGATATCCGTATGAGCGCATAGTTTTACCTGTAATTCGGAGTGTGATATCTGGTGGTTTCCGTTTGTTATGTACATAATACACGGAATTCATCAGGCAATAGCCAAGGATTTCTAAAGGCTATAGAAATCCATGCAAAAGTCCACGGAAATATCCAAATCAATTCATTTCCATTCTAGTCATTTAGACGGCGTGAATGATTTCCATCAATTTCGTTTTTTACACCACTACATCAATGGTGTGAAATCATTGTTTTCTAGCTTGCTACTCAGATCCTGTTGACAGACATGGAAAGCAAGAAAACTTTGAATCTTTACATTCTTGACATATAGCTTGGCATATTGTCATGTTCAAGAATGGAACCGTTCATGTTCCGTGTAATTCTCATGACATTCAAAGTTTGTCAACTAAAAATTCGCCGATGGACCCTATCATGAGAAACAAACAGGCCTCCAATCCAATTTTCCATTTCGCAAAATTTTGAAACAATTCTTTCATGTGCTTAGCGACACACCCAGCGATTCAAATTATGTACATGTGATATTTAGTCATCTAAATAATTCATGAAAATTTCCGTGTGATATTTTTTCATGTAATACACTGAGATCGTTGGAAGACCAGAGATATCTGAACTAAACTATGCGCTATTATCAAAATAATGCATGATTTTGTAAGGCTTTCTATGTCCACAGGTTAATAAGCTCCACGAAGCAGGTAATTATTTTCCTAGTTCGAAATTATTAACCTGTGCACACTTCTGTGGAAAAAATCATGCATTATAACATAATGCATAGATTTCTTCTGTCATTATTTTTCATAATAACCTCGAGCCTTCGCCTCTCGGTAATTATAGAAATAATGATCCTGTTTAGCATGATATGCCTGTTTAGCATATTTCGTTTCAATCATAGGTCAATGATGTTGGTCATGATAGGTTTCAATCAATTCGTTTCAACCTTTTCTTGTTGTTCCAAATACATAGTGCTATTATAGATATCTAGACATCCTTGCATAGATACAGATATAATCATAGATAACTTTACCACAACGATATTGCAATTCAGATCTCAGAACCGCAATAAGCTATGGATTCGGGCATCACGACCCTCAGCCTTATAGCATATTGCAGTTCAGATGGCATTGTTACCCTCAAAATCCATGATAATGTTATGTTGAACAATTTCCTTGAAATTTAATCCACTAATTGCTCTTCAGCTAAGGTGATTTCACTTCAACACCAATACGTGCACATAGAAATGCTATTGCCATGGATAAGTTACACACAACTTTGTCACAGATCTATGATGTTGGTCACGGATATCTAGACTACGGGATGCGAAGGCCTAATACTGAGTGATCTGAAATTTACGAGGCGCGGCCTAATATCCAATCGACATTTTCTCATGCATTTGATATCTAGCGGCACACACCGAGCGTGCGAATTATGTGTGACGCTTTCACTGTCACAGATCTGTGATCAGTCTCAACGTTAAAAACTACTAAAATAAAAAAAAGTAAAATAGTCAAAAACTCAAAGGGGGAGTTTCTTAAACAATAAATTAGTTCAATACGTCATCTCTCGAGCATCGCTGTGATTCCCCTCGGAGATATTGTACACTGTTGTGTAGACCTATTCCTGCGCAGCTATCGATTGCTACACGAGTTCATTACGTAAGACCAAAACAAGATCGCCTCAGATTGAAGATGGGTTGGAAATGCTGTGTGCCCATCTGTCGTTTGGGCTATAAAAACAGTTATACAGTACAAGAAAAGGTTTCTTTCTATGCTTTTCTGACGGATAATGATCGAAAAAAAGTAGTGGTAGCGTGCTGACCTGGACAAATTTTGATTAAGCATTATGCACCAACGGAATCATCTCGTGTCTGCTCTCATCACTTCTGTTGGGAGGATTTTATTCGCGAAAACTGTGATACGTCATAAGACGCTATATCGAAGCGTCCTCGATCTGAGTTGAAAAGTCTTCAGTTAAAGCCATCGGCAAATCCCTTTTGTTTTGAAGCCACTAAATCACAACCAACGACATATACAGAAACTACACAACGGCATAATCCTTCCACTGCATCTTGAAGGTTTTCAGAAACAAGCTGACCATCTGAAAGACGTCGAAAAGAATTGTTTCTTGTCTGACAGCCTATGTCAACGACTTCCTACTATTTCCCTGCCATGTGATTTTTCATTTTATCAAAAATCCAATTGTGTGTTATTCGTTGTATTCCAACTGAATCTTTCGACCGCGGAGGTACTCCAGAGATTCAATGTTTCGTGTGGATTTTCACAGACATGACTTTCGATTGCTTCAATGGTGGCTGTATACAAAATTCCACTGCTTTCCCATTTTCTCGAAGTCAAAGATATCAAATCTTCAGAAACAGAGATAGCCAACGTACTCGCCACAATGAAATCGTTGTCATCATCGAATAATGATAGTGACGTAAACATTCTTATTGAAATTGTGCGAAATTCATTGCAACAGTGTCTGGTACAACTCCAGGACGAAAATCCTGATTTCATTGGATTAATTCATCTAATTGTGCCAAAAGTCAGTACATGCACGGCGTTATTTGTTATTTTTTATTGCTTTACGGCCTCGGGCATTTAAGATATGTAACTCACACAATGCTATAAAGAAGCAATCGTGCACTAGTTGCGTAAATAACTACAGTTTTATGCTTAATTAATGGTATAAGGGTGTATGGGAAAATGTCCTCCTCACCCCAATGTGTCGCGAATGATTGACATTACTTTTGACTGAATCATTTGGACCATTTTTGCTTATCTCTGCCCAGCATTAATTCCCTTACCTATTACTGTTTATTATGTTGATGTTAATTATTAACTTATCGTTTAAGTTCATTCTTCCAGGTCGGAATCGTCGATCAAGATCTCGCAGAAGTTTGGACAAACGGAGAACAATGACTATCAGTCAGTTTAGCCAACTACTTGGTCCTCGCAGATTGGCCAAACGACAGTGGTTCATCCCCGAGGCCGAAGCATTGGCTTTGCCTAAGCGTGCAGACATGTCCAGTGGCATAATATGCGAATGTTGTGTTCACGATTGCAGTCTAGGGGAATTAGCACAGTATTGTCAGTGCTAGAATCTTTCTCTGCTGAAATATATTTCTGACTCAGCAAAATCAACATCTTTGCCGCTTCCAAAAGAGAATCTATTTTCGGAAACAAGGAGTTTTTTTCATTGGAACATTAGTTAACGTGCCGCTCGAAATCCTCGCATGATTCACGCGTAATTACGGAACACCCCAAACATCCGTGGTTAAAGACATTCTATTCTTCTACCCGCGTACATACGCACTGCACTAAGAGTCAGAAATCACTTGATCTGATGCTGTTAAAACATGGGGAATGTTTATGAATACGCGCGGGCGAGCGTTTATAGTTTGCGCGTCGTCTACAGTTGTCTGCGTTGCCGTTTGAACCAGAGATGAACCGCTCAGCATGCAGACACATAAGACGCAAAGTCTACAGGACTACCAACTGTACTAACTTATATAACAGATGTTGCAGCAATGTCCCGCATATAGCCACGGATGTTTAGGGTCATGTGTAATTACGCGGGATTGAGCGTGGCATGTCACCTAGTGTAGCCATCAATTTTATAATGAACAATAGACATCTACAAATCACAAAATGAAATGCTGCATTCTTTCAAGAGGAAATAAACGTTTCCTCACTTAGCCATCTGTCCATCCCTCGCTGCGCTCGGGCTGTACAACGAAAAGTTGAATTTTCCTCTCTCAGGAAAATAACTATTTCCTTTGCATTTCAAAACGTAGGTATTTTCATATCTCATGATTGTCTTAACTAAGCCGAACCAATCTTAATTGTTATCGAACTTCGCGAATCTATTTCGATAAGACTTAAGATGTTTTTTCCTATTAACAGGAACTGAAGATACGGAAACACCCTAAGAACCACCGAATGGAAAATGCGTCGGTTTCATTTCAATTTTCATTCGCGATCTTGTAATAACGGTCAAAAATCTTGTGGAATTGCGCGGCATAGTGAGACCCCTCGACGGTGTTTGCTAATCCTGATGAAGACTAGCCGCGTTGCGATCCCTAAATGGAATTACGGTTTTGGGGCACATTTCATAAAAGCATAATGAATCCTGTTCCATGAGACGACTAAATGGGCCGGGGCTGCTCATTGCCCCGGAAGTCTTACTCGGTCGTTAATTACTAATGAACGACGGTATGAAAACGGAAACTCTCGGCTCAGAATCTTTGATGATGAAAATGCAATCCGAAAGATCTATGAATTATGTAACTTTTATATACAGGCCTCGATATGTCCTGTCCACTAATGCAAATGTGTGAACAATAGAAAATCAACGCAGCTTTTCGGAAAGAGGGCCAATCTATCTAAATATCCAAACGGCTGTCATTTGAAACCAGTTTCAACTCACAGCTTATAATCCTGAAACGAAATTTTCGAATATGCTTTGATTTATTCCACGCAATTACACTAGGTGTCAATTGCGCGTACACTACGCGTAATTACACATGACCCTAAACATCCGTGGCTATGCGGGACATTGTTGCAACATCTGTCGGCAGTCCTGTCATATAGACTTTGCGTCTCATGTGTCTGCATGAATTAGAGGCTGAACAATGTGATAGGACCTCAATTGCATGCTCAGGGAAGACAGAACATGCTTAGCGGTCCATCCGTGGTTCATACGGCAACGCAGACAACCGTAGACGACGAGCAAGCTATAAACGCTCGTCCGAGCGTATTCATAAACATTCCCCATGTTTTAACCAAAGTGTTTAAATGACGTATTTGTAGATTCGAGAAAAAGATGACAATGTGTTCAGGCGGTAAAAGTTGGCAAATGCATTAATATAGGAGAACAATCATATAACGCCCACATCAATGTGTAGATAAATGAGTGGTTTGTAGTCGTCTATTAAGTACCTTAACAATCAGTTAATTTCTATGCCAAATCAACTCTGACATTCTAACCATAGAAATGGAACTTCATCTATGTTTTTGTCTTCCAAGCGCCTACGGATAACTATGTGATTTTTCGCTGATTCATAGTTTTGACATAGCTATTCAGTCCCTTCCATTTAATATTTCAATACTCTTCTGTTATCAATTGAATTATCAAATAAATCTGCTTATAAAACCTGGCGAAAACGCAATATCATAGATGTCCCCACAAACCATGCTTTATGATAGCATACTTCCATTATACCGGGTGTCCCAAAAAAGTGACGAAAACTCAACGCTTATAACTTCACCAATTTCCATCCATTCGATTCAGCTGACTTTCTGCATACAAATGTAAAATACCCATAAGTTTTTGTCTGTAAAGTTTGAAGTTTGAATATTGAGTAATCTTACAGAAAAATAGGGATCAGTTCAAATTTTGTATATTTCCAATGGTGAAGTTCAAGATATCGGACATATTGATATCCAATTTCCATCCATCAATCGTGATCATAGCACGTTATTTAGCATGATCAAGCATGTGCGTGATCATGATTTTGTGTTTGCTTGATCATGCTAAATAACGTGCTATGATCACGATTGATGGATGGAAATTGGATATCAATATGTCCGATATCTTGAACTTCACCATTGGAAATATGCAAAATTTGAACTGATCCCTATTTTTCTGTAAGATTACTCAATATTCAAACTTCAAACTTTACAGACAAAAACTTATGGGTATTTTACATTTGTATGCAGAAAGTCAGCTGAATCGAATGGAAATTGGTGAAGTTATAAGCGTTGAGTTTTCGTCACTTTTTTTGGGAAACCCGGTATACTTACTTTGGTTTTAACAGCTTCAGATCAAGTGATTTCTGACTTAGTGCAGCGCGTATGTACGCGGGTAGATGTCTTTAACCATGGATGTTTGGGTGTTCCGTAATTACGTATGAATCACGCGTGGCATGTCACCTAGTGTGCACAGCTTGTCTTGTAGAGTTTTGTCAAATCAGCCTTAATCCAATACATCAGACTATTCGGTTAAAAAACCAGCTTAGAAAATTGTCCCGCTGAATAGGCCTACTTTCAAACGCAACTGGTCGTTTTGTTGGCTAATAACAGTCTCCGACATTGCTAACTATAGGGAATTTCTTTTAGAACCTACAGTCTCTTCTACAAAGACCTCAAGATGATGCTTGATAGGCATGAATCGTGTCATAATGTTTCCTTTAAGATTTTTTCTCGTCCGAGTAACCTAATTCAACTATTACTGTATTTTTCCACATAAAATTCCATGGGCTTATATTAAGTTTTACCGATTTTACGACAAAATATTGACTCCAAATAGAAGCCCAGGGCTTCTATTTGGCACCTTTTCATTCTCTACCATTTTAGCCTTTATGCCGCTTTTAGATTCTAAATAATTAGTACCTCGATGTATAAACAACAAAATACAACTAAAAAACGCGCTGTCGTGAATTAAAGTATAACAGTATATTTAGAATATGAGCAATCAGCAGCAAGCTTCTGTCTATGAAAGCGGTAGCCTACATAGTTTATTCAATTACGTAGATGCGTCTTTGGATCCATATCTCATCACAAAAGTTAATATCAATGAATGTACAGGGCTTGTTGAGTCGTAGAGCAATGTCTTAACGGCTTCATGTTGTATTCCTGTCCAACTGGCGTTTCTTTTGTTTGAACGTTCAATTTTTAACCATTCTATTAATTTAGATTCGATTTCTGAAAAAAAAGTCTGCGTCCACTTCCTGGATGTCGGCGCCTTTTCTGCTTCATTGAGGTCTTCCTTAGCTTGTGTTCTTCAGATATCCAAGTTCAGAGTTGCTTTCTTAAAATTCCCATCTCTCTTGAAGCATTGAAGCAGCACTCAAGTTGTTTCCGTGATTTACCTTGACAATCTCAATAATTTGCAATTTGTCGAAAATTACATAGCTTTTTCTCTTTAAGCGAGTCGTGGGAATTGATACCGAAGATATAATAGATAAAAAATAGAGTAAGCGTTAAATCGTAGGGCTCAAATGCCTGTGTGACTCTGACTCAAAAGGTAATCAATAACTGAGTTCGTTTTGTTGCACATATCCGCGCGCTTGTCTTCAAGCCTACTCGCATTCTCAGAATTGTACCCTTTGAATTCTTGGAATAAAGGTGTTCGTAACAGGATGCGACGATTCCATCAGCGGCAACATCAAGCAAACACACGTGACCGCGCGCACACAGACAACCAATGACTAATAAGACTTATTGTGAGAATACTTGGAGATAGATTCTTTGATTTCCTAAATTACATTTTCTTGATAACAATAAACTCTGTTTCCAAATGTAAGCCGATCTGCCAAATATAAGCCATGGGCCTGTATTTGGGTGCGCTTATATATGGAAAACTACGGTAATGAAGATATGGAAGGGAACAATAAATTCTTCAAAGATTCGATTGAATGCAAATTGAAGGAGCACCTAGGCATTAATGCTTGCTCCTCCACTAATCCTTCATCATGATCACGCAATCATCACTGAATTTGAATTGTAAATTTACATGGATTAATTTTTCAGGTAGGCTACTTCTATTCTTTCCCTCCCCCCACGTTCCTGTTCCGAAAGTGTTGTATCGTCAACGTCCTCTCTTGATCCAACCTGTTCTCACTGACGTGGCATAGCGTTGAGTGTGTAAAACTCCTCTTCTCTGACTTGTAGAACATTTACAGTCTCATAATTAGACAACTGCTCGTCAATTGTCTGTAGACAACAATCACACGAAGTTCATGATCACAGCTGTAACTTGTGTTCTAACTGAGCATCCAAAGGATCAATCCTTCATCTCAGGGTTCAAGTGAGACTTCTCAGTCGTGTTGTAGTGTCACTCAATGACAGATCAGGTCTATTCTAAACCAGAGATGTAACCGGTCCGGAATATTCCAGACCGGACCGGACCGGCATAGCGTCCGGCAGTGGACCGACGACCGGCATTGGACCGGCGACCGGATCTTTCGATGAATATATAGAGTTAAACATTGTTGCCTATAACTTGATACCGCATAAGATTACAAGCGAATAGGCCTATCATGAGGTCAGTTATGGAGGCTGTAGGCCGAAACCTGATGTGCGAGCCTACTATGCTATCGGCTCATAGAGTAGACTAAGCATAAGATTGATGTATAGCTGTAGGTAGGCATTAATATAATGTACAGGCCTACGATGCACTATATTTAGGCCTTTATATATAGGCCCATCTTGTACCAGGTAGGTCCTTTATAGAAGGCTAGACCTGTCTGTTATATGCTTAGCAGGCCCTAGCTACATGTTAGAATGTTACAATTCCTAGCCTAGGCTAGGAACACTTAATTTGATTTTGTCTAGAGCTAGGTTTATGCAGCAGTTTCGACAAATGCGAAGGTAGCACACTCGGCGAGCACAGCGTGGCAGCATAAGTGACTAAATGAAAATCAGTTCATAAGGAGTAGGACAAAAATGTCAAGATCGCCAATCACAGGCTGTCTATTGTTTTAGCGTTTGTCGTTGACCTTGCCGGTAGCCTTCCTAGCACCGAGAAACAGCCACTGTTACCTGAGAAGATCGCGCGCCTTGCTGATGAAAGCACGTGATCAAGTCATCAAGCATCGAACGGGAAAGTGCGTACCGGATAGATATCAGAATTGCCTGCACAGAAGTTTTCACGCCTAGAGGAGAGCGCATACCGTATGTAAATGTGCCTTGAAAACGGCTGCTAAAATCAACAATTTACTGATTGACATGATGGATTCAACATGAAGGACACTTCCTCACATCATACCGGATGAAATTATGCCGATGTGACCGTCTCTGCCGGTATTGGGCGGTCTGATTTTTCAGACCGGACCGGCGACCTGCGCCGGTCTACCGGCGACCGGTTACATCTCTGTTCTAAACCCAATGTGACTATAACTTTGGCGAAATTGGATGATTTTGGAAAAATGTGGGGGGGGAGAAAGAATAGAAGTACCCTTTCAAATTATTCAATGTATTCGTTAGAATTCTGACATTCAGATTCGATGTATGGAGGAACACCATTCTTGAATTCTTTCATTCCGCTTGTGAAACCTAAATACCTATATCAAAATTCAGAAAAAAGAATGAATTATCAAAAACATATATAATTTAGCAAAAATAACTGGTAATATCAAAATACGTTATTACATGAGCATGATTGGAACGCGATGTCGAAGTAATAGTAATTACTGGTGGGTGAGACATTACACTGTCCCAACTTTCATTAACGGGTTTCATCATCAATACAATAAGTTAATTTTGATCGTATGAATACATTTTTTCGATATATCACGTCGAATTATCAAATCTATTTATTCAATCGAAGACTTATTCCTCCGATCAACTTTAATTGACGAGTTTCACAATTTAAAAATGAAAACAATGCACATGAGCTTTGCAACCAACGCAAAAGTCATCAATTTCACTTAATTGTGCAGTCAATGACGCTTAACAGAGCTTATTATTTCAAATTTATGTACTGTCCGATGCAGTTATGAATCATTCTCTCTTGTATGAACAATATCAACAGCCTGGTGAGCACCAGAACAGCCAATGGAATTTTATTGATGAAGCGAAATGTCTGTACTTCGAACTATTTCAGGGAACACGCCTAACCTTGGATGCTTATTCTTTATGGCTACATTTCCACTAGCTTTTCAAAACATGACAGAAATAAAAAAGTCACCACGTAAATCAATGGAACTAGAATATGAATATAAGTTCATCCATTGATGCAGTCAAGTATCTAACGAAATGTGTTCTCCTCATGTGACACCCCAGATGCGAAATTATTTTCCATTTAAAATGGAACTTTGACATTTGATTATTTCGATTATTACACAAATCATTTCTGCAACAGCCAATCATGTGTTACCACCGACCGAGAAGTCATAATTGAATCCGTCATCCTTGAAGAAGGTTAATTCTAACAAAATGCACAAGCCACGAGTCGACTTGCAACAAATAGAGTAAGAGTCCGACCTTGTAAGGGTTATCGCTGGTGTCGAGCTTTAGATATTGTTTACCGCAAACATATTTCAACTTGAGATTTTGAATCATCAAAATTCTGCGAAGCTGACAGTAGTTAACTATTCCCCTTTTTCCATAGAAGTACATGTAGATAATATTACACTAGAATGGAAGTTTGATATCTTGCTTATGTACAATGATGGCACATGGAAAAATCTATGGTTTGTAGATCAGCTTCGATCTAATCATAGTCAAACTGTTTTCAAGTTAGTTGTGGAAGTGGGTGACAGCAAATTACAAGATTTTCTTGAAGAGAATTTTAATTGAGATAGTGGCATTGTTTCATTATGGAATAGAGCACTATTCTAATGGTTAATATGCTGTTTCTATACGTAGCAGTCATTGACAACCATTATCCATTTTTTCAATGCTGGAAAACGATTTAAAATTTGTTTCACAGCGCCATGATTGTGAGTGGTCAGTGGAGTGGCTATGAGAACATCTCAAGAATTTACAGATAAAAATTCTTAATTATTCGATAATTTCTCTTTGAAGAGGCAAGGAAACCTAGCGTTTTTCTGGAATAAACACACTGAAAGCTTCTTCCAATCATCACTCAGATAAATTAAATGTCGCTGGAACTTTTCAATTATTTATTGAATGACACATGTCATATAGTGCGATGATATTTTGGAAGCCGACATTTGAAAGCATGCAAAGATTTTGAAAATTGTTCAAATATAATGAGCAGGGAAGCCCTTAAAGTAAAATGAATACTCTAAGCTTTATTGGCCTCTGATTACAAGCTGGAGCAATGCATGTTCTGTAAATCGACATTACAAGTTATATATCTATCTTGTTATACTCTTGATGGATTATAGGAGCGATATTTCAAAATGATGAGCGTACAGAACGTTTTAAAGGATTTCTTTCTTTATTATCCTGTCGCTGCAGTGTTCTGTAAATTCACTATTGCTTTTGTGCACATGATCTTTGGACAAGGGGCAACAATCCAGATCACAAATTGGCCTGATAAATAGAAATGCCAACCATAAAACAAGGAAACCAGATCATAAAATTTGCTTTTTGCCCCAACTAAGTTCCCCCGGCGTGTGCCATAATTTTCACGCAATTTCCATTCTAGGACTTTCTATGGTATTGTTAATTTCTATGCCTTTTTCCATGTCTATTTCAGATGTTTTCAAATCGATTTCAGATCTTTCCAATTGAATTTCAGATATCTATCAACAATCTCAACTTTGAAGATATTGTTTGGAGGGAAATTATTTGATGAATCCCGAGGGCTTTAGGCCGCGGAGTTATATATCTAGGAGTCCATGCTTTAGCCCGAAGGAATCGTATAGCTATCCTCTATCCGTTATAAAATATGCCAGCTTATTAGGACCATAGAAATCCGCGATAGAATCCTTCTCTACGAAGATTTTCCCTAGGAACAAATTTCATCAGATATAGAAGGGATTCTGAAATACAATTCTACAACCATGTGATAATCTGCGCCTAGAAACAACTGTAATAGTGGTGTTTATCGTATTAATTGTAATAATTGCGACAAATTCTATATTGGTGAAACTGGTAGTACTTTGACCACCCGTGTTAGTGAACACAAAAGAGATTTTTTGAATCATAATGCTAATAATGCTATGTACGTTCATTCTGTTGATTTTGATCACTCTTTTGATTATAGTAATGCTGAATTGATTTTTAAATCTAAAGATTTGCATACTAGAAAAGTGATGGAATCTTCATTTATCAGATTAGATATCATCAAAACCAGACTGTCAATCTGTTTCCAGCGATGACTAGCATTAATGGACATATGGCCCAACTCGCTTTGCGAAGCGTTGATCCTCACGGCAGGGGTTCATCCGGGCCGTCGTTCTGCCTTCCTGTCTAATTGCATCTAATTACATAATAGCTTCATCCCTTCTTATTCTGTCATCTCATGTATTTCTTTCATTCCCATGATTATGCTCACTGTATGTGACCGAAATCTCGGGAAATAAACTTATTAACTTTCATTGTGGTTTTATTTTATTAATAATCTGGTATACTTTATAGTATATTAAAGCAGGAAAAGAGCACTCATAATTGGCATTGGAGCATGGACATCTGATTGGAGTAAATTTTATCTTCCGCACGGGCAATAATCTGCTTAACATGTAGGACCACGATAGGACCACCATGAGACAATTTTCTACATCGGCTGTTCTGTTCTTGCCACAAAATGCCACAATAACCTAAGTCCTCGGGTTTGTGAGCCATGATATGGAAATTAGGTTGCAGAAACACAACAGAACATTTTCTGCGATCAAATGAAACGAGAATTCATTCAAAATTAGCTTTTTGAATGTCTGACTTTTGAATGTCTTGAATCCTTCTTTTCTTTGATAACATGGGACGAAAATGCAGCTGATAAGTCAGTTGAAAGTTTCACTTCCTGTGTAGTTTTTTCACTTTTAATGACTCTGTGGTTGCCGAAAGTTTTTCACCGAAGATTCATCCGTGCGTGAACTTATTGCATCAGCGTTAGACAGAATGACGCAACATCTCACATAGTAGCAGCCATGGAAAGGACAAGGTTGAGATCGTCATTGAAGAATACAAGCTCTAGAGAGATTCTTTCTTTGACGTTGAAGGAGGCGACTTTCAAAATTCGTCGCTTTATCTGCAAAAATGAAATAGTTGAAAGTGAGTTGAGAAAGCAGCGTTGAACGGAGTTTTATGCAGTTGAAATGATGAACTGATGTGAATGAATGGTGATTCAATGTCTCTAAACCCCTTACTGGGGGCTTGGACGGTACTGACACAGTTAGACTTTAATCTGGAGCGCTGTGATGTTTTAGTCCGGATGCCCTTCCTGACGACTTCCAATGATACCTTCGGGGCTCGACCTCTGGACCGAAAGATCGCTAGGTCAAGCCCTTAACCACTGTGCCACGGAAAATACATGAAATGAAAACATGAAACTAAAATGAGAAGGGAAATAAGCAAGAATGGGTTACTATTGCCATCAACCTGAGAAATCTGCGACAGGGTGACTGCGGAAGAATGACGGTTTCGAGCTGAGGCCGCATGACATTAAAGCGATGTATCACGTGACCCGTTTGTTCCCAGATTTTTTATTCATCAATTTTTGTAATTTTTCTTTATCAAATGTCCTTCTCCCTCTTTGAAGAGCGTGTAGACAATGAAGAGTGTGTTTACAATAATATTCAATTTATTCAAAGTTCAAATTTGTCGATTGGATTACTAAAAATTCGAGATAAACTCCCATATTCAATATCACTACAGTGCGCGACAGCAAATTGGAAACTTGGCACAAATCTAAATTTTCCAACACCTAAAAATTGTTTGCTATTAGGAAATATCGATAAATTTATAATCATCTGAAAGAGAATTTTCGGATCTATCATTTGAATGTTGTTGAATTAATTGTATTTGAAATTGGTGGTTCCTAGAGGTCCATAAACCCGAAAGCCCCAAATTTTCTTTGACTTGTTTTGATAAGCGCATAAATCAATTTGAAACATTCTCCTTGTGATATTCAAAACCGTCACAAGATTGGCTTTCAGTTTCTCGAAGTTTATAGGCAATATTTTGAAAGTAGTATAGATAGATAATGTGGCGATTTTTTCATTTTCAGAATATTTCTTCGAAGGGCCTTAAATTTACCCAACAAAAGCAGAAAACACTAGTTTTGAGGTAAATAAATGCCAACAGTTAGTTAACAGCGTTATTCTGTTATTATCGCAACACATTCTGAAAATGAAAAATCGCCACATTCTCTATCTATACTACTTTCAAAATATTGCCTATAAACTTCGAGAAAACACTGTCAAACTATATACTTTCTGAAAGCCAATCTTGTGACGGTTTTGAATATCACAAGGAGAATATTTCAAATTGAATTATGCGCTTGTCAAAACGAGTCAAAGAAAATTTGGGGCTTTCGGGTTTATGGGCGTCTAGGAACCACCAATTTCAAATACAATTAATTCAACAACATTCAAATGATAGATCCGAAAATTCTCTTTCAGATGATTATAAATTTGTCGATATTTCCTAATAGCAAACAATTTTTAGGTGTTGGAAAATGTACGTGTCCGTATATTTATGCCAAGCTTCCAACTTGCTGTCGCGCACTGTACTATAATTAAGTAAATGACATTGCTATATAATCAGTAATTAATGAAAAATTAAGAAATGGGATGACCAGCTGACCAGACATGACGTAGCTTACATGTCTGAGATGAGTTATTGACGAAAAGCATCTTCAGCGATTTAGAAAATTTGTATTTAACCACTGCAGTCGACTCAGGTAGATAACGGGTTTTCAAAGAGACGAACACCGGCCTGTGCATGGCTGTCTCAGGTTATGTTTCGTTTCAGTAGAAGGTTGCAGTCATGCGCGCTCTCCTCCATCGTGCGCGTAAAATATGATAAAATTATGACAATTGAAAAGTTAGTGCTATTTTCATTAAGAATGGCTACAAGATGAAAACAATTGACCGCATACGACTGCAAGTGAAAAGAAAGATTGATTGAATCTGAGCTTCTCACGTCAACCATTGAGAGAGACAACATTTATACAAAAATTCTGCATCGGTCTGTTCCCTTCATTGACACTAATCATCCTTTGTTACAGCGGCGGAAGATTGAAATTGATAGTGAGCTGCCAACCAATGTTCGTATTTTCTCTGGTTATAAAATGTCAAAAATCCAAAATTTCGTTCCTAACAAAGATCCTATTGCAAATTGCCTGAAATCTAATGTCTCATATTTCTATTCATGTGATCGTTGCGAAGTGGCGCTACGAAACGTCATTATTAAGCCATCCGGAATTAGTGAACATCTACCTAAAGGGTCTCTCCTGCTCTACAGATATCTCTATGCATATTCACACACCGAGACCTGAATTTTTCAGTCGCATCCGTTAATATTGGAATCTGTTCTGATCAAAGAAAACAATTTTATCTAATGAACGTAGCAGATCAGTGCCTCTGTATCTCAACCTCTGAACTTTGCCGCCGAACTGATTTTATCTTGAGCTGCAATTATGAACCGCTTGCTTCTATATTCTAATTTACATATAAACCACATTATTTTGTTGTGAAAATTGATGTCCCCCGTGAAGATGAAATAAAATGCTCCGACACATGTCCGGTTAAAGGAGAACGATTACTATTGCGACAGATGTGTTGACTGGACGCGAAGTATAATGCTTGTGATCACGCTGTAAAGCGAAACATCGAGTTTATTATATTCTAATGCAATATTCGTGGAAGTGTCTCTTTTCCTATTTTTCCTTTTGACATGGAAACTAACAATTCATACTCAATGCAAGGAGAAGGATGTCTTCAGGCTTGACAAAGTAAAGCGCTAAAGTAAGTCCTTGGCAGCTTTAGGAAAAGCACTTGGAAGATTGAGATTTTTATTGATCTGTCACATTTTGTTGTTGCCATAACACGTAATCAGAATTATACATGAATATTAGAACGGTACCTGAAAATTTAAGAATCAAGATTACGACAACATAAAATAGGGAAAAACATCGGGAATGTCGATCTTCCGATCCAAAAGGTCAACTTAATCAAACTTAAAGCGCAAAATCCGGGACAAGACATCACCCTCCATAGGCAACAATCCGGTGCGTGCCGGAACATCGGGACACTTGACAACTCTGAACGTCTAAAGCTGAGGACGTCCGGTCTTGTGTTTTGTTAATTCAAAACAGTGTCGATGCAAAGCCAACTGCGGTAGTAGTATCCTCTGACAGATGTGGAGCCCAGGCCTGCGGAAGCGATTGATTTTTATTCGCTTCCAATTATTGGAGACTGGACATGGGCTACACACCTCCCTATTTCGAGCCCCTTTTCTTCATTTTCCACTTTTTACCAGTTACAGGTTCTGACGTTAACACTTCGCAGTCACCACGAACTTTCTGCCGCAAACCATAGCTAACTTGTATGCGTTTTCTTGGCTTGCCAAAAAGTCGAATATTTTTCAAATTTACTGAAAATTTTGACCTTTGGGAAATTGCAAAATAAAAACGTCCAATTTTCCCAACGCGTGTGTAGCAAAAAAATATGAAACGACCAAGAGAGTGTATGAGAATGCTACAATGAAATTGCCTCAATACACACAAATCCGCATTGTGTAAAGTTGTCATTGATAAGATGATGCTGAGGTTTTCTGATTTCGAATGCCAGTATTCTGAGATAATACACCTTCGTTTTCGTCATAATGAGAAAATTAGAAGTAACTGCATTTAGTGATACAGGTGCCAATTTGTAATTAGGTGTAATAGGGTAAGCACTAAATATGACAACTGCTATTTAACTCATATCAAGACTTAAGGTCAAAATTCAGAAGTGCCTCGCCCCACCCTCACACGCGCATTGCGTCAGTCATTAGTATCATGATAATTTCGGAAACGGAAGCGATCGTCCGACATCCGCTTCCAATGAAAACGATCCCTTCCGTCGCTTCCGCTTCGACAGGAATTTCACCTTCGTTGGGTTAGAATGCAATATCAGCTCTCTTCATCTGCATTATCTCTCACCTGACTTCTTGATCAGCATATTGGCAACATTGAGATATTCATAAAAGTCGATGGTATTTGAGCCGTCGAGATCTGCTTCCAGCATCACTTCCTTGATCTCCCGAGCTGTGAAACGCCTTCCAACTGTGGCAGTCATGGCGGACATCATCTGAAAATCACATCTCAGTCGTCAAGAATCAAATTTTCGAGAATTTCACGAATTTTCAGAAATCTACAAAATTTCTAACAAAACACGTGTGCATTTCAAAATGAGCGGGTTTCCCTTATTACGTATTCGACATTGAAACACTGAAATCTGATGACATCTGAACAGCAGTGTTCACACTTACAGATCTTTATGATTTACATAAATTTATTCATCGAAAATTCGTGCCTAGTCCTACCAGTTCAAAGAGCTTGCTACTTCATATATGTATGACTATCAAATCGCGTTATATTTCAGTAACATAATCTTCTTGCAGCCTGTGAGCCCACAAATGCACATTTTTGCATGCATACAATAGGTAAGTCAACTGAAGTGAAGTGTCAAAGTCAACAGCGATTCCCCCTTTTGAAATTCTTGAAATACAAAGTTTGATTACTGCTTTTTCGGTACTTCTATTCTTACCCCCCCCCCCAACATTTTCCAATATTTCCAAATTCATCGAATTTCGTCAAACTTAGTCACATTCGATTTAGAATAGACCTGATCTGTCAGAGTGACACTACAACACAACTGAGAAGTCTTACTTGTCGAACCCTGGGATGAAGGATCGGTCCCTTGGATACTCAGTTAGAATACAAGGTACAGCTGTGATAATGAACTTCGTGTGATTGTTGTCTACAGACAAATGACGAGTAGTTGTCTAATTATGAGACTGCAAATGTTCTACAAGTCAGACAAGAGGAGTTTTACACATTCAACGCTTTTGCGACGGTAGGGGTGAGGCTGCCCTTAGGAGTATGAGAAGATCGTTGACGATGCAACACTCTCAGGATGTCAACAACAGAAATGTGGGGGGGGGGAAGAATAGAAATAATGATTTTTCTTATCCATTAGCTTCAACTTTTTATCCAGAGGATCTTTCAGATTCGCATCCTCATACTTGATTTGTAAGCATTTGATAACATTAAGTTTTAAACATAATGCTAATGGGAGCTCGAATTTCAAGTAGCTCTTCAATAAATAATGCATGACGTACACCTGAGCTTATAATATTGATGGTATTCGAAGATTCTGGAAACTCTCAGAAAAAGATGGGCACGAATTCCACGCCGATCAATTTTCGTCCCCAGACTCATTTTCCATGGATTCGTGCGAGATTTCGACCACTGGAAAGATATTGACTGACTGAGATTTCTAATTCTTCTTTCACCTGAGTCGATATAATTATCGTTATTACGGACACATTGCAGTCTTCTGTTTTCCACATTTAACGGAATTACGTTCATTGGATAGTTAACGATAACATTAACTTCTCGCCTGTGGCAATCCGCTGTGGAAAATCATCACGAAAATGGCGCAGCGAAATTCAGACTTTTGGAAATCCTCAAAATACGTCAGGAAGTTGACTTTGTTGTGAGCCAAACCCAACGATGTTTGAAAATGCCCAATGGGAAGCCTAAGTCACGGCTTAGTTTGGAGAGGTTCTGACAAGGGTGAACTAGCTCTCGGTAGCTGGAACCAGCGTTGCGCTTCTCACTTTCCCCCTGCTATCAGTTTCATGGTGGAAATGTGTATAAAGCAATTTAGAATATCCGGGAGAAAAGCAGCGACAGTCTTTGAAGTTGACTCTCAGTTTCCGTGCTGTTTCCCTCCCCACTTTATCTTGAAAATGCACAGATCTGAAGATTCAACTTAATTTAGGATTGAATGAGATATCGAGACATGTGGCTTCTGCTACGATTTTGTTTGATTTAAAGATTTAAGCTGTGGCTTCTACAGGAACCTGTTTGCTTCTCTTTTCCGAGAGGGGATATAGAGTAATAGCAGTTTCCTGACTTATTTTTCCGGTCAGCAATTTGGATTGAGAGGAGAGGAATATCATTTTTTGTCGATTTCTGACAGGATTTGTATTTGGCACATTGTGAATTTGTTTTGATCAAGTCTTTGCTAGCAGAAAAGAAATTAGGCTTGCGAGATTGTTGTCAAGTACATCTCGCTATATAGATGACATTTGTGTTACAAACTATCGTCATTTTGGAAATTTGCTTCCCAAAATATATCTTAGTGACCTCAAGGCCGAAGGAAGTCGTAATAATGACAAGTCCACTGTATATTTAGATGTCAAATCAATATTGTTTTAGATTGTTTACACACATCAGTATAAGGTAGACTATTCTCCTTTTCCTCCGGTGTTATTAACTTTTCCAGATGACCTCATCACCAGAAAGATGGGCATTCACGTATTCGCGAGCCAAATAATTAGAATTTTGCGTATTTGCTCGCATTTTCGATATGTTGTTGAAAGGGCACAAAAAGATTATAAGTTAACAGAGGTTATTTTGTTAAAGATTTACGTCGTGGTGCTACATCTATCGTGTGCAAACACATGAATTTGTTACAAAAATTTGGAATTTTTTCATGTACAGAGTTTTTCGATCGTTGTGTGCAATGGGTGGCACAGGTTCTGCCAAGCAGGATATACAGGAAATTTGAGGACCCGAAATGCTGTCAATAGAAGAATTCGATGCGGCTGGGCAATCTTCAAGGCGTTGATGCCGTTCCTCACCTCACGTGCTCCGTCCCTCCACTTGAAAGGAAGAGTATATGATGTCTGTGTCCGGAAGGGTATGATATACGGAAGCGAAACATGGGCTCTGAAAGTGAACAACGTCTGGAGAGGGTGGAAATTCGCATGGTAAGGTGGATGTGTGGCACGAAGCTAAGTGACGACTTGAGGGATATGCTTAACATCGAAGCAATATCCGATGTCATGGAACCAAATCGACTCAGATGGTTTGGCCACGTGATGCGAAAAGAGCCCAAAGACTGCGTCCGCCAAGTGTTGACATGGAAAGTAGAGGGAAGAAGAAGAAAAGGTCGACCTCGGAAGACATGGAGTGACTCTCTGCCGCTGATCTCAAGCAGAATGGTCTCAAACCGGATGACGCCAACGATCGTCAACGCTGGCGCTCTGCGATCCACAACATTGGGAAGAGTCGTCCAACCCTACGAAGTCGGAGAAAACGGACGTTAAATGCATAAGTATAAGCAAGTAAGAAATGCAAAGCTGATTGGTTTTCCTGCTGACTAACCTAAAATGTGACTCACCGGTGTCGAGATTTGTGTTTGACAATATGTAATTTTCCTTCTCCCATTGTTCTATGATAGCTGTCAATTTGTGTATTTTGACATTAGAAAAAACTTTGACTTTGCCTGTTTTGCCTGTGGGAACACTCGTCAGTCCTCTTAACCCTATCAGGACCGGGGGGGGGGTGGCACAAAGCACCCCCTATCAACTTCTTTTTATTTATCCTAAAATAAGTCAGATAGAAATCTATTTTTTGTGACTTTTAGTTTGCATGCACTCTAAGGTCAGCTTTAAAGGTCATTTTTAAAAGTACTTTCTAGAAAATGGATGGCTTTCATTTATAGTAGCATTGATTATTGATATAATGTTACTGCATCATATTTGCATGATATTTATGCATGTGCAATTCAAAATTGTTAACATGGACATTCTTCTCATCTCCCAAAATGAATACATGTACATGTAAATGTAAGATGTGAAAATATGAAGTTTTGATGTGATTTTTTTAGGTATGAAACCGTCAGAATAATGCAAAATACGTATCACCATTCGAAGGATTGCATTCGGAATCTATCATAACCTATCATGACATTTGTAAATATAGAAAAATGCAATAATACATAAAAAAGACATTATTTGCGTTCAAATTTCAAATTGCTATTTATAGTACTAAAATTGACGCAGAATAGTATACTTATAACACCATGTAGATATGCTTGCGCAAAAGTTTGCAGAAATACTTTTGTTGTAATTAACAATTTTTGAAGAATCAAAAAGTATGCGTATATTCATGAAAAATGAAAAATGAAAAAAATTGAAAATACAAATTTTTGGCATGAAGGTCTTCAAATCAAGCAAAATAGGCACTACCATTTGAAAAGGAGACTCCAAATGAGTAATCCTGTCTTCAAAACGTTTTATCCATCGGAACATGGAAAATTTGAGGGGGCACGCACCTACGACGCTAAAAATCGCCCGCTATTGATAGGGTTAAGGGCTATCTAAATTTCTATGATTATATAAACTTCGAAACTTTTTGTACGTATATTTTGCAATCATTTGGAATCACACCGAAATGTATATGAGACCTAGGAGAGTTTTCCTAGAAAGACCAAAGAAATCGTTTTCACTCACTTCCATTAAATCTAACGAGAAATCTTTGTTCTGATCAAATTTACAGAACTGTTCCCATTGTTCCTCCACTGTTTCCATTGTCATTCCTGGGAAGTGTCGCATGACAGCATTGAAATTGATTTGCTTCTCATCGCCTGTCATCAAATCCGGATTGGAGATTCCTGAAATTTCAAAGTCAACACTTAAATTCACTTCTCAACTGCAAAATAGGACAATAAATGGGACAATGACGTGAATTAGAGGCGCACGAAGCCGAGTTCCACGCAGTTCTGTGTCAAGTCTGCTGAAAACTTTGACAAGAGATCCAAAAGTGTCGGCTTTCATTCCCAGATTGTTAAAAACGCGAGAATTATAATTGTAGGCCTACTTTGCCTTACTACAACTAAGGTTGCGTCTAATCTTGGTCCTAGATAGACATGTTCGGTTAAAATATAAAAGTTAGCTTTCCCGTAGGGTGCGGCGATGTTTTATTTTCCCCAACGATCGATTTAATTTCGATTTTTCAGAAAAATTTCGATTTTTTTTCCGATTTCGATTTTTTTGTAAACCAAAAAAGAAATCATTTCAAAACAGTCTGAGCTTTATTTTCTAATTACGTGTAAGTGGGCGATACATGTATGACAAACGTCTCAAAATATCGGCCAATACTGAATCATATGAAAGCATATTGTGAAGTCTAATTAGAAAAACGCATTACCCCCTACTCATTCAAAACTTTACTGTTGCGTCTGATTTTGGTCAGTTGTCGTGCGCGCAAGCCACTCAAATTTGCACGACTGGGCGTTATGGTATTGCCCGTCACACTTCCTAGTTTTTCCGAAGCCGTGTTTGTTGCTGGAATACACAAGAATTGTCGGGCAATCCTGGCCAAATTTGGAAGATTCTGCAGTTGATTCTTCCAGAAGGCAAGAACGTCAAATTTCTTGTGGTCGGGTGCAGGATTTGTTTGCTTCACCAATTCGACATATCGCTGCCACTCCATCATAGCTCGGTCTCTGATGTTTTTGCTATCTGATTCCACCGGAGATCTAATTTTCATCTGCGACCACAAGGAAACACATTGTCGTTTCTCATCAGACTTTTCTTGGCTCACTCCTGCAGTAATCACCTCTTCTGTGTGAGATTCTTTCTGCATGAAGTCGACAATACGCGCGACGATAATGTTCTTCGCAACATCAGCTTGTGTGAAAGAGAGAATACGTAGAAATCGTGGATCGATCGCAGAAGCGGCCAACAGAATTGGTTGTTTTGATGATCAAGTAACCATCCTACATGTAGCTAGCTGGGAGGAATCACAGATAATTTCAATTAAGAAATCGTTCTCGTGTACATGAAATGAATTGGGTTTGACCACTTCCCATACCTGTATTGACCTGAATTGGAAAATGTAGCATTTATTTATCAAAACGAAAAAATCGAACTGAAAATCGCGATCTCTTTTGATTACCGATCGATTTTCGATTTCTCAATTCCGATC
Organism: Prostheceraeus crozeri; assembly: GCA_907163375.1. Lineage (NCBI taxonomy): Eukaryota > Metazoa > Platyhelminthes > Polycladida > Euryleptidae > Prostheceraeus > Prostheceraeus crozeri. The sequence goes on along the minus strand of CAJQUW010002911.1, from coordinate 104,185 downwards.
GATTTTTTCCCGATCGATTTAAATCGCCGCACCCTACTTTCCCGTTTGGATCAGTTTTGCTCTTTATAAAAACGCTTATTGAATCAGTATCTACAATCACATCCTTCTCTTGCCGAAGATTATCACCGAAGATTATTCCCACCTTCTTCACAAGACAACTTAGGTCATCATTTGATCCCTCTTGAAGAAATTTAAAAATTTGCTCTTTTGATAGGACTGCGGACTTTTTTTTCTAAGTGCTTCCTTTTCAACAGACTTAGTAAAGTTTTTCAAGAGTGGTTTCTCATTAAAGTTTTTCCAACCCTTGTATGTAGTATAATACTCATTGAAGCAGCTGTAAGCCTGCCACAAGGTCAATGCGTTGAATTTTTTCGACAAAAAGTTGAAATATGTTGACATTGAGTCTAAATCTTCATTTAATGCTAGCTCTGATATGCAGCACTTAAATTTTTCTACCCTTTTGTTGTACACTGATACGGATTTGCAATTGAAAATTTTGTCTTGCATTTTACTTATCGATGGTGCATTTAATGTTGAACTGTTGCTGTTCGTTTCCATAATTTTGCAGGGATATCATTGATTCTATATCATTGATGATAACATAAATATTAATTTTAAAAATGTGGATGAGTTTCATGACATTGTTTTCTGCGTGTTTCTGCATTATGACATAGTTTTCTTTAAACACAAGTTAAGAAATCTTGAAAAACTACGGTAAAAGATAAAGTTACCAACAAAAATCTTGTATGGAATCTGAATCATTCTCGTCTGAATTCGTTCATATAATCTGAATAATTCCCGATTACCAAGCTACACGCATGCATTCACACTTCCGGTTCCTGCATAGACATGCTAATCTCGAAAAATGCACGACGATGAATATTCTGCACTCGTTGTTTAAATAACTATTCTTTTCATTGAGTAAGACTGGTTTTTTGAAAATGATAAATTTTGTATACCGCTACATTAATCATGCTATATTAATAATATAGATTAATATAATATGTGCATGCTTGATTATCATAATTTGGGAAGAGCTTTGCTTGCCATCAAATACATTTCATAATTGTTGAAAGCATTTTCCAAGGAAATCCACAAAACGGATGTCTTTTTCATGCAATCTTTCGACCATTGTACACGATCAGCGCCAGGTATCACGATCAGCATCACATTAAAATGCACATGCTGTACACATGTCGGTATTCTGTTCACATGCATCTCCATAAAAATTCAGAACGAGACACATGCGGCGTATTCACAGAATTAAATTTTTTTTCATCTGCTTCGGTTTACTAAAAGTGCGATCAATACGAAATTGACGGCACATCGAGGAACCTATTAAGTGGGCAAAAAGGAATTCCTAATACCTTACAGAGATAGGACAAAAAGTCGTGCGTCGCTTGCGGATTAATGTGAGTTCACGCAAACTGCTTCGATTGCCACAATTCCTTCAGATTCGATGAATTCAGATCATTGCCCACAAGTTTTCTCCATTATGTTGGCCCTTCTGATCATTATTAAAAAAAGTAGCAGGCGTACGAAAATTAGTTCACTTGATGATTTCACATCCTCTCCTCGGCATTTCTCACTGTATAGTGCATACACTGATTCGAAGCCAGACAGCGATGTGTGTTTTGGTGTGTGCGAAGTGACATCACAGCACGCTCGCCTCTCTCGCTGAATCTGGACGCAGAAACCCGGCTGACAGCTTATTGTTTGCCATTTCCAATAGTAGGCGTATTATCCATTCGAGAAGGAGCAAGTTGTCTAATTCTCTGATGCGCCATTTCCATGTTAAGTTCCATACTAAACTTCCGTTCTAGAAACCGAAGCGCGCGCAGATAAATCTAATTCCGTGGGCGTATTATTCCCTCATCCCTTTTTCCTAGCTACGGTATGCTACCTATACAAGTATACAATAAGTAGTTCCTATTTATATCATCTCCTAGTTGTCGGTAGTAAACATAAATTCAACGTCGGCTATTAGATATACTACTTGTATCGTAGAGTAAATACCATTAAAAATGAAATTAGAGCATCGAGGCATTAGCATAGTTGTTAAAGTGCATTTATTTGTGCAAGCAAGCGTTTGCATTAAAAAACTTTTGGCAGCAGTATACAGTGGTGGTAAAAATCCATTTAGGGTTCATCCATTTTAAGGTGTCATTTAAAGCTTTCATATTCTATTAAAATTAGTACCTAACTACGGTTCTAGTCCATGCAGGTCAACCGTAATTTGTTAAAATAAGTGAAGTGTGTCAGGTCAACGAGATTAATTTCCATGCAATTACCCTGTGTGATATAGCAACATTAGTGTCCTAAGTCAATATATTTCGAATAGGAACGAGGGGATCAGTCAGGCAATACACCAACTTTCTCGCAAATAGCTAAGGATATTGACCTAAGAGGATAAATATTACCAAATCCTTCCGAAATATTGGAAATGTGATATTTTAAGCAATTTAAATGGACATCTAAAGATATATGACAAAATGGCTGTTATCCTTCTAATGATTAAGATAACTGATGTTCAGACAACTGGAACAAATATTTGTTGCACGGACGATAACTTTTGACAGGCGATATTTGTGGGTTGTCTCTCCCCCCCCATGTTTTCAGATTTGTCTGTAATCCGTAAAAACAAATCAAATGTCACAAAATTACAGATACACGCAGTTCTCCTACACACAGACAGAAAGCTATGCTAATCGGACACACACTTTTGATGTAGAGACGATATCTTGAAGTGTAGAGATGTCAGTAGCTTGATCTACTGACACTAATACGTCTGACACGCTTGAACACGACTGAGGCAAAGGTCCAGCATCCAGCGAGACGTGGTTTTCCTTCGTCAACAGTAATTGATGATGCAAAGAACCACCCTGTGGGAACGCATCTTGCTAATGTCAACAGATTATCTGGCGAGGTAGCGATTTTGTGGATAATTTTTTTAAAGGTTCATTTTCGTGTAAAAACTATCTCCGCATGTGAAAATGGTCATCATCTGTCCAAAAACATGTGGAAAATTGAAAAACGACAGTTGGCGAAAAAGTTGCTATAATTAGTTGGTAGCACAGAATTAAATATTTTGTTTATCTGCTTCGGTTTGCTAGAAGTGTGATTAATACGAAACTGACGGCACATAGAGGAACCTATTAAGTGGGCAAGAAGGAATTCCAAATACCTTGCAGAGATAGGAAAAAAAGTCGTGCGTCGCTTGCGGATTAATGTGAGTTCCAGCTAAGTGCTTCGATTGCTAAAATTCCTTCAGATTCGAAGACTTCAGATCATTGCCCACAAGTTTTCTCCATAATGTTGACCCTTCCGATCATTATTAAAGAAAGTAGCAGGCGTACGAAAATTAGTTCACTTGATGATTTCACATCCCCTCCTCGGCATTGCTCACTGTATAGTGCATACATTGAATCGAAGACAGGGATGTGTGTTTTGGTGTGTGCGAAGTGATATCACAGCACGCACGCATCTCTCACTGGCTCTGGTGTCCTCTGCTGACAGCTTATTGTTTGCCATTTCCAATAGTGAGCGATGCACGAATTATCCATTCGAGAAGGAGCAAGTTGTGCCATTTCGACATTAAGGTTACATACAATTCTTCCTTTCTAGGAAACCGAAGCGCGCGCAGATGAATCTAATTCTGTGGTTGGTAGATATTTGTTTACTAATGCGAGCTGATTTTTCGTCAACCGGCGAAATCGTGGATATTGTAGCAACTAATTAGTGGTAAGTAGTAATGTTCGTATATTACCTTTACATGAAAATATATTGTATACTCAGTCTGATCTGATAAAAAGGGATCTTTTTTAATTCACGAAGGCTTAAACTAAAAAGTATTTGTCTTCCATAAATGTCGCAGTAAATACTACAATATTATTCAAATATTTGTCATTGTTGTAAATGATTGAATGTCAAGAGATGTTATGAAAATTGATATAAGCGGATTCTCTTTTTTCTTATCATTATCAAAGAATGATAGTCTGCCCTTATTTCTGAGATAGATTAGCCATATGTGGGTTATGATGAGGAGGTGAGGGAGAAAATAGAGCTTCGACTGTAGAGGCGGACTTCTAAAGAAAATAAGAGAGAAAGTCAAAAGTAAAAGGTGTCATACTGAGCGCGAATTCGCGAATTGTCACCGGCGAACTTCGCCAGCGAATATGCTAAAAATTATTACTGAACTATTGCATGATATTCTGCAGCTGATTATCTGCCAGCTTTTCGCAAGATTCGTTCCCACAAGGCACGTATTCGATATTTGCTGAATTTAAGAGAAATACATTTTTTACCACCAGTCATTAAATTGCTATTTCGTGGTGTGGACACTGACGGGTGACAGACGAAGCACGATTATTGAAGGAGCGTGTGTATTTGTCTTCTCGCCGTACCGACTGCTGATACTCACTCCCCATGTTCGTCTTTTCATTGAATAACACCGTGAGGGAATGAGCGTCAGCTGACTGCATTAGTGTTAAGTGTAAACGCCTCCGCAAGACTGCCGCAACTATCCAACTCATCAGTATCGACAATGAAACAGCAGCAATTTTAATCGAGTGACAGAATCTTTTTAATGTCAAGTGAAAGGCCTTCTGCTATCTGATTGCACGTGGACAGGCATTGTAACAGTTATAAATTACGGTTTAATTGTTGATCTAAAACAGATGTTTCAGTGGCCTTGAGGGTAGAGGGCATGCTTGCACATCATCGATCCCAGCGTCGCTGGTTCGAATCCCTTCACGACTGATGAGACTTAACACGCTGAAACATGTCTCGTGGTGATTAGATCAGCTGAAATCTGATAATATTATCAATTGCTAATTTACTTGCGAAAAAGCAAAAGTATTTGTTCTAAGTCTGCTCATGTTTCATTTAGATTAGGAGTATGAGTGAGTTAAATACCAAAGCCATTAATGGGATATTTGCATGCTGAGCAAGCGAGCGTGGGGATGAATATATACCCGTCTTTGATGGTTCAGGTGGTTCTGTGTCTGAAGATAACACACGAGATGTAACAGAAGTTTCACTGGCGAGTTTGTAGAGAACTTACTTTCCTCTTCGATCTGATCTAATCCTGAGATGGAGGACGCATCGGATTCATGAGAGAATCCAGCAGTGTAGGGAACTGTAAGGGTGTTGAGACCTCTCACATCGTCCGCCGATGACACACGAGGCGACAGGAAGGTGGCCAACCTGAAACAATGTAGCTGTGAGTTACTCGATGACATAAATTAATAAACCGCATATTGATAACGTCGTGAATCAATAAAAGGAAATAACTGATCCTCTATGCTCACTGAGGCGTCCCAATCAGAAATTTGTTCGCACACCTCTTGAACGCATCGCTCAGGGAAAGAGGTCTGGGGAAACAGCCTTTCGAGCGACTCACAGTACGTGTGTGTTCTAAGCTCTCATGATAGCATGTGAGGTCCTCGGTTTGGGTGTAAACCATGGGTATTACAGAGCTGCTTCTACCGAAATAGTGTCTGTAGAAGAGACTACATACTAGAGCTACATCTCACCAGACGGACAGCGGCTGCAACTCGCTAGCGAGCAATTCATTCATGAGATTCTTGAAAACATTCGAATCGATTGATGTACAAGGCGAGAACAGTCGTCTACAAGGCTAAGAACAGTGGAGGCGTTCGGCACTTCATTAATTTGTCAATCTGTAAAGCCGTTGACAACACTTCATGCAAGGCTCCAACGTAAGTCGAAGTGATGTCAAATTGAAGTGCTATATCAAGAATGATTCTGATAAAGTAATCATTACGATGACTCCATCAATTAAGGGACTTAATAGGCTTTTTATATTTCAAAAAGCAAGAAGCATGTATTCCCTTGAATATGTCTGCCTTAATACATTATTCAGACTTACATAATTAATACATCTGAATTTTGAAATTAATTCAAGGAAAATTTACAGCTACATGAAACATAGTAACTCCCTCTTTTATGCAACGATCAAACCTCTGATGAGCAACTTTGCCGAAATTGAACAAAAGAATCGTTTCTTGACGATCATTTGACGTTCAGACTCTATTTTGTGCAATTTCATTTCACAATGTACTACTTAATAACATTCTATAAATACTCATATGAAACATCATTTTTGATTTTCAGAATAAATTCATAAAAGGCCTGCTGACAGAATTAAATTACACAAGCTTGTCGGTTTATTAGGTTTATTATTCTGCAAGCATGTTTCTGTCATCTACGGAATAGAAAGCTAAGATGACAAAGATACTCTCAAATCCTTGAGATCACTAACTTGCAATCTTTTTAGTCCGCGAACTAGCACGAAGTTGTGAAGGGAACGAGATCGTACCTCAAACTTTCACAGTCTAGTGCCAGTCTTGACTGCTACAAAACTGGACGTCTGCCGGATGAGATCATTTGTCTTTCATGAACAACCTGAATGGAGAAATTGTGGTTGCAGATTTAAGTCAAAGAGGCATCTACAGGTGTTAAGATTAATGTTTTTTCTCTACAAGATTGGCCCCTTCTTGAAATTATTGCAATTTGTGACGGGTTGAAGTGTAATTCACTGTAGAGTGCCTGGACTATATGCACTATTCATTGCCTGACTCACTCTCCGCGGGAAAGTTTCGCTGATTGTTGCTCCAGTTTGATCTTTCGACGTCCATTCGATACCTTGTAATGATTGGGGAAATTGTCGAGACGTCCTAAAGGAGTTTTTGTCACGTAATCTTCAACACGACGAAGCTTCTCTTCAACTGACCGAAGACTTCGATCTTCAGCGGTGTTCATATGCGGAGACTTTTCTACCAGACCATCCGTGAATGACCTGCAAACATTCAGATCGATCACCAGTTCGTCAGCAAGAATGATTGACATCAGAAACTTACTCAAAATCTTGTTTAAATCCTTGAATCAAGCCTGCCAAGTTACAATGCATTCGATCCAATTCACTGGCGTGAAACTTCAAGTCCTGAAAATAAGAAATGACGAAAATCATAATTAAAGACAGAGTACTTGTGTGAGTTAGCACATCTGGCATAATATCGGAAGCAGAATCTGTTCTGAAAAGGTCTCTCAGGGTTAACAAGTGGCTGTCTCGAGGGAGAGACGGGAAACTTCCTATCTCTGCATGTTCATCTTTGGGAAAGATCTAATTTGTCCTCATTGAAGATATCGGCCCATTTCCATACTATGAAAGATAGGAGTTGCCATACAGCAAGTATATGTATGTAGAGTGCCGTCTCAATAAAGTATCTGTATACATTGAAAAATTTTATATCAAAAGATTGAGATTTTTGCGGAGATTGCGATCCTGCTGTCCAAAAAATTAATTGAGCAGTTTTTTTAATAAGCTAAATTTTTGCCAATTTATATACTACCGAGATGATGTCCTCTTTATGAGTAGTATGAAACAAGTAGTATGACAAGTATCATAATTAAGCTGATGATAAGGAGCATAATTAAGCTGCATTATGATGGAAATCTTCATGAAAAAGTCGAGATCTGATTTTACTTTCTCGGCTGAAATTTCAAGTTTTCAATTCAATTTTCACCGGTATGACTTTATGATTCACTGAATTTATGTTTCATTTCTTGAATCTGAATAGTAATGTGGACCCATTTACATCTTTTTAAGTCAATTGAAATCATTTTGTTTGATTATGTTATCTTGCTCTGCCAGTGGCAGGTTGCCTGTGATATGATCACGCTTAAGAAAATACTCTTTGAGGTTGAGCATAAAAATAATAAGAACCTATCGAATTGCTAATTTAACAAAGATTGAATCTCCAAAGCTGTCATGAGAATCTGTTAAATACCATCATTCCGTCTGCATTACAATCATGAACAGTCAATTCCGTGGCAATTTCTTCAAAACTGCAAAAATTTGCATGTCTCACATTTGGTGACAATACCACCTGCATCCCCCTGGAGTTCATTTAATAAAATCGAAAGTGTATTCACATTGGGTGTTTGATAAATACGGAGTTGCCACTCTACCTAATACACTTACTCTATGAGAGCTGCCATAGATATTTTTGCGCTATATAATTGTATAAAGAAGCCAGAACTAGAAGTGAAAAGTTCAGTTTTCAAGTACGCCAGCAAGTTGGGGTTGCACATCTGTATGGCTTTAACATCACTACTCCGGGGATACTTGGACGATGCTGACGAAGTCAAACCCTCCTTTAAGCAGTCTTGACAACTGAATTACAATGAATATGATCTCTCACCTTCTCCAGATAATGTATTTGACGCTGCATTCGGCTCACGTCCCCATCGGTGGTATCTGAAAGAGAAGCTCCTCAGAGGTCAGCGGTTATGTCAAAATTCTTGAACCACTGCTACTAGGTCATTACAGGAATCTTAATTGAGGGAATGATTGTTACCTGTAACGACAGTGCAGAGAGCTAAACAATGACTTTGGAAAGTTAATTGACGCATGAAATGCATGACCACTCAATTGCAGAACTTGATAAATTATGCGAAGTCAATGTCATTAATAGGGCTTAGAATGATTTGACATAGAAGAATTCAACTGATGCATGTTCAATCGTCAGTCTGACTGGGACGATAAACACCAACTGCAGTAAGATCGTTGTTGCATGGGCCGCTGCCTCCAAGACCAACTCCTACCTTCAGTGTAGTGGGGGAGTAGCTCCGCTGAAGCCATGAGGCCAATCATGGAAGATGAAACAGGATGGATTTCATGAAAATTTCAAGTAGCAGTGAACGCCCCCAGTAAATCCATACGAATCGAGGCTGGAGATCAATCAACAAATTCACTGACAACCTTAATGATTATCTAACCTTAGTTGTATTGTAATATGCATCGCTAGTACTCAAGCCACAGCTATCTCATGAAGCTGGTATCATCACTGCTGTCCTAGATATCTCCATCACTACCTGATCAGCAATTTGCCCTCTTAGTCATCAGGGGTTGGAAATTTCTGCTGTTGATTCCTTTCCTCTTTCTCAGCCCCCAACCAAAGTCAACCTCTTGTTTGACAGTCTGACGGTTGAGTCTTCTCGAGGGGAGACAGCAATACAATAACGAAAAAGGTTAACGAACAACTGTGATGACGTGGCGCTGACTTGGGATGTGTTTTGATTGATTAAACGCACTGTCTGCATCGTGGATGCATCTCAAGACAAAACTTTACAACTACAATGTATTTCATTTCATTACATGACGCCACTTAAACATTTCCTCAAAGAAATTGATCTTTAGTCTTGTATGCATTAACTTCCATGTAGCTATTGAGTCAGTGGGCAATAGATGGTCTATAAAATGAGACCTTCAAAATAGCACCTTAGATAAAACTAGTGAATGCCCAACTTGCAAACCCACCGCACGCCCCTTCAATTTACCTCTTCTCCCGTTTGAATCAAATGGCATTCCACAAGGTTCTGACTGCACTCTCTGCAAGACAATGTCAGTGAATTTCTATGTCATTACATAGTTTGACGCTCAGACTCACCAGCAATTCCTTCGTGGATTTTATATCATTTTTCAGCTTATCGATAACATTCTGCTGCTCCTCAACTCTGCAAGAAAGATATTTACTTCATTGTAGAATCATAAAGATAGCAGAGCGACAGTTCGCCTGAGCATAGAACAGAAAGATGTCCTCAAAATTGAGCAATGTAAGTACAAAATTCCTTGACAGCCGCGGCAGCTGCATCTCGCACTACATGTCCTTGTAGGGCAGCTGCTGTCACGGAGCTGACCGCTTAAACCGGTTAAGTCTGAGGATATATATATATATATATATATATATATATATATATATATATATAACGGAAATGCATAATAGACTGAAAAGTTTGGGTTATCCTGAAAACCTGATTGAAGATGCAATCTCTAAAGCCAAATCCTTTACTGACTCAGCTGAAGTTCAAGACAATGAAACAAAAATAATTCCATATGTTCAAACCTATAATCCTAACAATCCTAACTTTTCAAAGATGTGATCTCTCCTGTTTTTTCAAGTCTGAGGCTTACCGATCCTTTTAAAGAATATCGCATCAGACCTTCGTATCGACAGCCTTCTTCCTTGTTGCATATGCTATCGAAAAATAATCGAACAGTTTTAACGGGTGTAGCAAAGTGTGGTCAATCAAGGTGCCTATGTTGCGACCATTTAATAACAGGCAAAGCATTTAATTACAAATTTGGAAATGAAGAACGAACTTTTGACATCAAACACAACATGACTTGCAACTGGAAAGACGTCATCTATGTCATGTTATGCAGGGGTTGCCGTGCTCTATACGTTGGTCAAACGGGAGACACTCTGCGGGCCAGGACCAGAGTTCATCGGCAATAGGTAAAGGATGAAAAATATCGTTTTTTGCATGTTAGTCGTCATAATCATGTGTGTTCCAAAAATTATGACCCTCCTAGTTCCCATCTTGAAACTTCCAGCTAATTGTGACAGATGCTACAGAGAGACTCAAGAAAGGCAGTGTATAGACATCTTGAAACCATTGCTCAATCATGATCCATAGCAGTTGACTATCTTAATGCAACCATGGTATTGACTCCAACTGATATGTAATATTTTTTGAATTATGCAGTGATTTTTGTTATGATTTCATTAAATTGAACGCCCTTGAGAAGCTTGGTTTACAAGTGAAACCGGTTGGGCATACACTGAAGTATTTTCCTTGACTTTCCACGTTTTTGTATTTATCTTTATCATTTGCCATTTTTGTTTTACTTTATATATATGTATATATTCATTGTATATTTAGCTGCCTAATATTTAGCCGAGCTGCTGCCAAGGCGGGAGCTCCTGCATGATAGGGTGAAAGTAGAGATTCTCATTATCTGCAGTCGCCATATCAAGTTTGACATGTATTACTTGTCAAACGTCTCATGCTGCCATCTGAGGAGTTGTCTGTTACGAATTTGCCTTGATATTTTAGCAAAGTTAAACGCATTTAATTAAATTGATGCACAGGTAAAAGACGCATAAATGGAAGATCAGTGTTGTCTGAAATTCATTAAACCTAAGTTCACTTGCTTATGCCGTACTGCAATCATTGAATAGCACTAAATTGCTACAGAGAATTTCCGTCTAAGGTAAGAGTTTTTCGTGATAATCTGTGAAAACGGTTTACCATGAAAATCTGTGAGAAGCCTTTCATTCACACAAGCGTCAACCACTTCGCAATGGTTGGAAAGCACTGATAACGCCGGTTGGGTAACTACTCTCCTCCCCGCTGCCCAGACGATCACCACAGACTTACTTCAGTTGAGATTTGCTCATTATCCTCCGTTTCTCTTCCTCCCACTTCTGTACATTTGCACCCTTCTCCAGCCTGTAACGTCACAACAACGGTGAGGGACTGTGTGGAAGACGAAGATGAAGACTTACTGTTTAATTCGCGAATTCTTCTCCTTCAATTCGGACTTGAGGGCGAGGATTTCATGTCGACATTGTCGGAGATGTTTCTTGTCTTCGTTGTTGCTCCATCTCAAGTCAATGAAGTCGCGCCGAACTTTCTCCAGTTCTTCCTCCAGACGAACTCTTTGTCTCCGAGCAGAGTATTCCACGTCATTGATGTGAGACTGCAATGTGAAGGAGTTATGAGGATGTTCGCTTTCGCGGAAAATTCCAAAATTTTGAAGGAAATGCAAAAAAATGAAAATTTTTTAGAATTTTGGACACAAATTGTACATGTAGGCTCACAGAATTAGATTCATCTGCGCACGCGTCTTCGATTTCCTAGAATGGAAGTTTCGCATCTGTCCGTAACATGGAAATGGCACATCACAGTCAGACAACTTGCTCCTTCTCGAATGGATAATTCACTTACTATTGGAAATAGCAAATAAGCTGTCAGCGGGCTTTGGACACCAGCCAGCCAGTGAGTGGCTTGCGTGCTGTGATATCACTTCGCACACACCAAAACACACACCGCTGACTGGCTGCATTTCAATGTATGCGCTATGCAGTGAGGAATACTGAGAAGAGGATGTGAAATCATCAGATGAACTAACCTTTGTACGCTTGCTATTTTCTTTAATAATGATCGAAAGGGCCAATATTATGGAGAAAACTTGTGCGCAATGACATGAATTGTGTTCGAATCTGAATGAATATTGGCAATCAAAGCACTTTACTGGAATTCAAAGTAATCCGCAAGCGACGCACGACTCTTTTTTCCTATCTCTGTCAGGTATTAGGAATTCCTTTTTGTCCACTTAATATGTTCCTCGATGTGCCGTCAATTTCGGACAAATCACACTTCTAGCAAACCGAAGCAGATAAACAAAATATTTAATTCTGTGTGTAGGCTTGTCGAATAACATATATTTAGTACATTTGAATTATTTGAATAGTATTTTGATGAATTTTACTGAATCTTCCTTCAGTATCAGAATGCGTAATATTCAATAATTCAATTACTTTAAATGATCGGAAAAGAGTCTGAAAATTTTCTATTAGTTTGCAATCAGAAGCTAAAGGAGAATTACTAAATGAGGTGGCTATTTCTCTAAACATTGCCGAGGATCTGGATTCCAATTAGGTAAATAATCATCATATTTAGTGGAAGTACACTATATGACATGCTTGATACGTATTCCTAGGACCTGAAATATCCAGTTGTGTGTGTTCATACGAAAACACATTCTGGTTCTGCCTGATAGTCTAGATGTATAGATAACGTAGCTGCGTGTCGCTATTGTGTTCTTTTAGACCGTGTGTGCCACTGATGATAAGTGTAAATGCTTGAAAGCGTTGTGGCGAATGAATCTCGACCACAGAGGTTGCTATTTGGGCAATTAGGAAGCAAATAACAAAGTTCTTACATCAATCTTGGAGTGCATGGCGATGATGAAGGAGTCAAGACTGGAGACTACGGATTGCAGAACGGAGATGACGATTTGACTCTCTCGGTTTCCGAGCATTCGTCCAACAGATGACTCCGGGTCCACCTCGTCCAGAGCAGCCTGCAAATCTCTCCATTCTCCGGATCGCTGGAAATGAATCAACACGTCACTTGGTTGGATTCATGATTTTCATTTTCACATCATCAAGACAATTTACAAGACAAATAAAACTTTCATGCATCAATTCAGAACTTGTCAAGATGAGGGAGAATGTTCTTGGTGAGGATAACCCACAGAATTAGACTGGTCATCTCTTCTTCTGTTTGACTAGTAGGGAAACATTAGAACATGTAACGTTAATGAAATGGCACAATCTGCTGACATAATACCATAGCAATCGAACAATGAGCAGCCAGTTCAACATTAAACACGCCAAAATGTGTGAAGTTTCAGTGACTGCTATCAACCGGATCACACAGCAAAGAGACACAGTCGATGTCAAGTTCTACAGAGAAGTTTGTGAACGTTTTTTCGTGCGCCTGCTAACTTTTTTAATAATGATCGGAAGGACCAACATTATCGAGAAACGTTTGTGCAATGATCTGAATTCTTCGAATCTTAACCAATCGTGGTGATCGGAGCATTTTGAAGGAATTCACAGCAATCTGCAAGCGACGCACGACTATTTTTTTTAATCTCTGCAAGGTATTAAAAATCTCTTTTTGCCCACTTAGTAAGTTCCTGCATGTGCCATCGTTTTGAATCAGTTTACACTTCTAGCAAAGTGATATGCTTAAACAATATAATTCTGTGGGATAACCATTTGGAAATTGTCAGAGATGCTTACGCAGTGCTACGGCGATACTCTTACTGATTGGAGGAACTTCAACCACGTATCACTCACTTCCAGTATTTCACAAAATTCGACATAAGTTATAGAAAATCAATTCATTTAAAACACAGAAGCTGAAATATGTGGGCTGAATTTTAAAAGTAGCCGACGATGTTGATGTCAAAGTTGTATTCCCAAATTTTCGTCTGTACAGAGACCGGGTCAAGGAAGGAAGAGAGTTAATTGTGCATATAATTTTCAAATGATGATTATTTTCGCGGCAATTTTAATTTCAAGAAGTGTATTCAGTTCGTGAGAATTTCATTTCAATCAAACCACTCCGTGACAGAGTGGTTAAGTGCTTGGCTTAGCGATCTTTTGGTCGAGCACCGAAAGTGTCATTGGAAGTCGACAGGAAAGGCATCCGGACTCAAAGTACCACAACGCTCCAGAAAAGTCTGACTATGTCAGCACCGTTCAAAGCCCCAAGTATGGGGGAGTAGTGACGTTAGAACTTCATTTTTTAGCCACTCTGCGTAGGACCCTGCTTTTTAAGCCTCATAATTCTGTGTCACCAAACAATAACTCTATCATCAAGAGTATCAAAGCCATAACAGAACATAGTGAAGCAAATATCAAACACTGCGAATATCATAGGCCACAGATAGATTGCACATCATGCAAATGAGATTTCCGAAGCATTTGTTGATTTCAGGCTAGGCTCTCAGCTTGCACAAAGCGATCTTTGTTCAAGTTTGGCCATTCTTGGAAAAGCATACAGCAAAAAATTGTCTCTGGCTTCTTTGGAATAAGACGAATTTTGATGTCCGATATTTCGTATTTCTTTGTCAAAGGACCAAATAACAATTTGGCCATTTGGTTTTAGACCGAGTTATTTGGTCCTTTGATAAAGAAATACGAAATATCGGACTCAAAACTCGTCTTATTCTTGAGAAGCCAGAGGCAATCATTTTACTGCTAATCATCTAATTTGGATGCCTTGACTCCAGATAAGAGAGCTTTACTTTATTGCTGTAAATTGCTAGGCTGCTTGAGTATTGCAAGCTTTCGACGTTTCATGTTCGTAATGAGAACATTTTTATTCAAACGATTGAGCGGATTCTCTTCCTGGTCTGCAGTAATTTGACATGTTGTCATATTTATCATAGGTACTTGAAGGTAAACGATATCAGATTGATACATTGTTCCTTCTTCTCGAGAACGAAGTTAGCATAAAGTAAAAAAATATAAAAAATTCTTCAGTGGTATAGTTCTCTTCGAAATTTCTTTATTGGCAAGCTTTCGGGTGATCCACCCTTCCTCAGGCACGACAAATTGAGAGTGAACAAGACAAGCTGGCAAACATGCACAATCACTGTTAAACACAAATTACTTAAAAACACGCCACTCTACTGACGCCAAGGTCACAATTAAGCCACGCTACTGTCCACTACACTCTATCAACAAACTTAAACGCATTAGGATACTACTGGCTACAGAACAATAAAAGTAAAGTGTTTGAGAAGGCGTGCAGAGTCAATCTGTGAAGGTGTGCAGCTCCAGGAGAAGAAATTGAGGAACATCTTTATGAAGAATGGATACCCTGAGCGTGTAGTGAAGAACAGGCTGTACAAAGACCGTCCGAGACAGAGGAAAGAAGATGAAGCTCCGATTCTACGAGTGCCCTACGTACCTGGAGTTCATCAACGCATTCAAGAGGTGGCAACGAAGATTGGTCTGAAGGTGCGATGCTCGAGATCCCAGATTCTTGGCGATGCGGTGAGCCATCCGAAGTTGGACAAAGTGGATATCATGGACCGAGGAGGGGTGATTTACAGGCAGAAGTGTGGAGAATGTGACAAGTGCTACGTGGGTGAGACATCTCGAAGAGCAAGGGAGAGGAAGAAAGAACACGAGAAGGATACGCGCGAGATGAACACAAGGTCTGGAATCAGTGAGCACTGTCATAAGATGAGTCATCGTCCTGCATTCGACACATTCGAGGTCATAGGAATTGAAGTGAACTGGAGACGGAGGCGGATAAAAGAAGGTTTTGATATCCTCAGCAACGACACGTTCAACCGAGACTGTGGAGTCTCTCTATCGGTGACTGCTTCGTTCTGTACTTAAGCATTTCGTGTTTTATGTATTTACTTTTATTGTTCTGTATCCAGTAGTATCCTAATGCGTTTAAGTTTGTTGATAGAGTGTAATGGACAGTAGCGTGGCTTAATTATGATCTTGGCGTCAGTAGAGTGGCGTGTTTTTAAGTAATTTGTGTTTAACAGTGATTGTGCATGTTTGCCAGCTTGTCTTGTTCACTCTCAATTTGTCGTGCCTGAGGAAGGGTGGATCACCCGAAAGCTTGCCAATAAAGAAATTTCGAAGAGAACTATACCACTGAAGAATTTTTTATATTTTTTTACTTTATGATATCAGATTGATATATTATCAGAATTTTGTGTTGCAAAAACATAGATGAATAAATTAATATTACTTCCATCTACCGCTTCTGACATCCTCATATTTTAAGTCTCCTAGTTCATGGGCCTTCACAAAGAAACACAGAATTTCATCTTCATTGATCAGATCAATCAATGTGCTTATTGTATAAACTTCAACATATCAGTGGCGTAGCGTGCTTCAAACCGCTTCCGGGGCTAAAGTCAGTCTTGGCATCGGTGTACCTTATAGCATGCAGCATATATGCTAAGTACCCGGTGGGTTCTAATCTAGAAGTCACTTTGATAAAAATAATAAAGAATTCAAATAATGAAGAAATGAAGGTATGCATGTGTAAACAATTAGCTACGCGTTTGTCAGACGCGCCGTGATTAGCCAGTTACTTGTAAAGAATTGCCTGTCTTCGCCCGGGTTGAATCACAGAGATGGATTGCTTCTTTGTTGTTTGCATGCAGTGGCCTCGACGAGCTGAAAAGCGTCGCCGAGCTGTTCGGGCGCGCGCGCGAACTGCACATTGGTAGATTGGTTGAGTTGTCGATGACATCAACAAGCCATTGATAATCATGTGTGGCTCGTGTAAGATTCTGGCCAATCAGTGTAACTCGGCGACTGCCCCTGAGAGAGGTGAAGAGATAAAACCACCGACAGTTATACATGCATCCGTTAGAAGGATGAATAAAGACTTGAGATAGGATGTAGCGTTTGGTCACTGATGCACACTGTACACGATTAGAATATGTTGCGGAATTTATTTAAAAATACATTCGGGGCACTGCCCCGAATGTCCCAATGGACGGCTACGCCCCTGCTACATACCGTATTTCTTTGAATAAGAGACGCGTCTCTTATTTTTTCAGATCCCTGATTGATGCGTCTCTTATTCAAGGGCGTCTCTTATTTATCAAATGTTCAAGTTTTCATTCTTTCATTAGAAAAAGATGTCTTAGTTTTTTGCTACTATTCTCTTAGGTAACCTTTGCATTCCTCACTTAGGCCGATGTCATGGGCAAATTTCGCCAGTAATTTTTCTTACATATATACGCTTTATCATAATTCAGATATTTTGGAAATGAAAAGAGTTTTATGGTTTGTAGTAGCATATCTTGTAGACTCATCTAATACATTCATATACCAGTACATGTTGGCCATTATACATGTAGACTAGATCTGAATTTACCGAAACGAAAATACCGATAATCAAGTAGTATTTACAGCAAAAGTTACCGACCGGTACATGACTCCAAATGCAAAGGTAGCTACCGTATAATGCCTCCTTAAATGGTAGATGAAGTAACCTTAAGTAGGCCTGCATGTACGTATGTACAACATGCATGTACTGCATGTACAACAACAAGAAGCCTTATATATTATACAATATTGGTCATGATACCCGGTATTTACTAGTAGACTGACTTATTTTACTAAGATAAGTAGGCCTAATCATCGCTCAGGCGGATGTAGCTACCACATTACAATAGCCTGCATGTAATGTGTCTATAGCAGTCTATTTTTTGTACATGCGTCTCTTATTCAAGGGCGTCTCTTATTACACTTTTCCTGTCATGGATGCGTCTCTTATTCGAGGGCGTCCCTTATTCAAAGAAATACGGTATTCTCAAAGAAATCAGAATGACCAAACAGAGCTCAGATAACTTCTACGAGAAGTCATGTTAACAGTTACGCTGTCCTAAGAATGCGGATATGACTGGTGTGAGGCAGGATTATTTCACATTTGATGACAGAATGGAACACTGATGAGAAGCCTTCTCACATCTGTTAAACTTCGATCAGATTATCGACAAAGATTCGAATGTCTCACCAATTTGGTCAGATTGTTGAAGATATCGACAGCTCCGTTGTGTTCCTGCATTGTTACCACATCATCGAAAATGTCAAGAACTTTACACAAGGTCTCCCTGAACGTTTGAATATTATCGTGCTGAAGCCAATAGGAATATCCTCTTTCCCAGTGCCCATTTTCTCGAGAACTGTTAGTTGAACTGGGCGGTTTGACGAAACCGTTCACCACACCGGGTTGTTGGTGCATAGCTGAGCGTTGATGGCAATGAATTGGTTAGAAGAATACCGTCCGGCCCAGGCGCTTAGCTGAGCGTGACGCAACTGGATCAAAACAGACGATAACAACAGCATCTACGGCCTTCAAGGTCACACGCATGACGTCAAGATGCAAGTGTGCGTCACAGCCAAGGCGATGAGGATCGCGATGTCCCTGTATGGGCAGAGAGACCAAATTTCATCAATAGCGACCGATTTCTAGCGTCAAATTAAATCATTCATTGACGTCAGTGAACATTTTCGTCAAGATGCTTGCTCAATTTAGAATGCCTATGAATGCCATGAGAAGGGGGATGATCAATGGTTTCCGCTGTCGACAGGATCGTGATCGGATTAATTCATTTTCAAGCACTTGTTGTTGACTTAATGGAATATAGGAGAGGTTGGCATGAGAGCCAATATGCATCGTAACTGTGTCGCATCTGTAAGTGATTTAAACGAATTGTAGCACATTTTCGAATCTCCTAATTGAGTGTTTAAAAATATCTCCATTCAGAAGCACTTATACACAGTATTCATCTCAAATACACCATGCTGCAAACCTTCGATAAATAATCATTTTCTTTATACATGCAACACAGAATTGGCTATCTCAAGCAGCTTTGAGCATGAAGGATGTCATTCAATGTACGTACGGTACTTGCAATTTGATTGTCGATCTCAATTATAGGTTCTGGGCATAGTTGGAACCTCCGTGCCCGGCCATCAAATTCTTTGCTGAACAGCATCATTCAGCGATGTTTATCACAGCGTTCGCAAAGCGAAGAAAACAAGACGCTGAAAAAGAGGAGTTGATTGCACTACTGCAGTGCATTCTAAGCTATTCAAATAATCATTTTAATTTTTTATGCTATTGTTTAGGTTATCCGGTGGCGTCTTCTTCGGGCCTGCAAGGCCTTCGGTGCATGCTCAAAAATATTTGGTGTTTCTATTCTCCACCTCCCATTTCTTTAAGTTTTCAAAATTCATCAAATTTCGTCAAACTTAGTCACATTCGATTTAGAATAGACTTGATCTGTCACGAAGTGACAGTACAACACCACTGAGAAGTCTTACTTGTCGAACCCTGGGATGAAGGATCGGTCCCTTGGATACTCAGTTAGAATACAAAGTACAGCTGTGATCATGAACTGCGTGGTTGTCTACAGACAAATGTCGATTAGTTGTCTAATTCTGAGGCTGTAAATGCTCTACAAGACAGAGGAATTTTGCACTCAAAGCGACGGTAGTGAGACCTTAGGAGCAAGAGCAGATCGTTGACGATGAAACACTTCTGGGTGTCAACAACAAAATGTGGGAGGGAAAGAATAGAAATACAAAATAATTTACCAACATTTATAAAAATGAAGTATCATCATATATTAAATGATACACACTGTGCACAGCTTTCCATCTCAATATCAGACGCTCAGAGTGAGCATTTTTACCGGACATGATCGAATCACGGCTGCTTACCTCGATCAATCGAACAGGCGCATTAGTGGTGTGTTCAGAACATTGGTTCAGACGGAGCATTGATGATCAGAGAGCGCGCTCCTGCGCCAATCTCGGCTTTCACACCGATAGACATAATGATTTGCTTTCTCCAATTTTTGCAATTTTAGCCCAATTATCACTGTCTTCGTTACTTGTCAGAGATGTCACACATTAACCAACAGCAGATGATGACGTTCAGGCGAAGAATGCGATCAGATGATGAGCGTTCGCCAATGAGTGCAGAGCAATAATCTAATTCGAACCATAATTTGATTTTACGTGATTGATGTGATGCTATGTTTAGTACTGTAGATGAGCTCATAACCACGTCTTTCGTCCGAAGAGAATATGCTGAAAAGATGACAGTCGTCAGGCAAGGTAGGCCAACACCTGATATAAAACTTGAAAGCACACACAGTGAAAGAAATAAGAAATATACAAGACATTTTAATACATCAAAATTTCAAGCGTGTGAGTGGATGATCGGTTGTAAGAAACGGAATTAACTCTTTTGTTGGCCTTAATTGGCTCCTCTTTTCTCGAGAAAAAGAGAGAGGGTTGTGATCTGAGGTCCTGTGAGTAAGGCGATGAGGCGATATAAGCAATCACCTTATAATGTGCACATTCACTTGGCATCAAAAATGTTCTGGAAACGGGGTCGAATTGATAGCAAAAATTCAAAAGATTAATGTTGCAACATAAAAAATGTCTGGCATAGAAACAGTATTCTAATGCCGAGCGAAGGCCTATGGTCAGCGAGCACGCTACGCCATAGAGGTTGCCTGTGGTTCATCCTTCCATACTAGTCAGCGAATTATACCCTCTGTATGGCATGCACATGAAATTATTAACCTACTGCATGATAGCATCTTCGACATGTATTTGATACAGAGTTCCGCTTCAATCAGCTTGTTTCGACTTTATTCAGCTCACACTCCCGTTTTGTTGTGCTATATTAGTGTGCAATTTAGGTGACTTGCTAAATGCAAAATACAGAAAGGGATTTCAAACTCATGTCGTTGAATTAGCTCTGAAGTTTGTTCCACCGCAAACTCGCACCACTGACTTGTTCGATGTGAAAATCTTACAAAGTGGTGACAAATTAATTTTTACGAAATTGAAGACCGAAGTATTTTAAAGCCCATGATGACTCTGGCATCGGTGTTTTGCCTGAATTCGATATCACTACATTATCTACGTCCCACGGATGACGTGCAATGGTTTTGCTATGGGATTCGGTGAAGTTATTATATTACATGTACTGTACATGCTACAGCTATAGTTGCAGCTAAAACTTCAAGTAACCCTGCTTGTACGATTGCTCTCTATTGTCGTAGACAGGTATCATCCAAGTCCGATGAATAGCTAGTTACTGCAGAAGGCTCCAATTGCAACAAAATTGTGATCAATAAATATCGATAAAGATTTGATAAATACATTATTGCAGTATAAACGATACATACAGTACAAATGCATGATAAACCATTGACACAAATCATGCTGGCTCTTGGGTAGGAGAAAGAGCCTTACGCATCCGCACAATATGTTTGGCCTCAGCCACACTGCGAGCTTTTCCAAGCGTTTCCGAGCCTTAGATGCCACACAGGAATCTACGGCATCACCATCTTCAGCATGTCCCATCAATAATGACGACTTTCGACGACAATAAGAAACGTAAGTTCCTACGAGGGCTTGTGTCGGAGCTGGCCGGTGAATTCATGTCGCTCGGGCTTTCAACCGAACTTCTTAATATTCACCGATGTAGTTGGTCACAAATTCCTTATCCAACTTATCCAACCTATTGAAGTTGGAAAAGTTAGCACATATTCGACATGTCAGATGCAAGTCAAGTGAATAGAGTAAGTATATTAGGTAGAGTGGTAACTCAGCATTTATGAAATCCCCGATGTGTATACAGTTTCGATTTCATTAAATGAACATGAATCGAGACCATGTCGAGACCCAATACCACCTGTGAGATATGCAGTTTTTACAATTTTTTCGAGAACTGTAGACGAATTTGACTGATCATGATAGCAGTACAGAATAAAGAATAATATTCCACAAATCCTCGATGTCATGACAACTTGTAGAGGTTTGTTTAATTAGCAATTCGATAGGTTACCATAGCTATAAGGATAGATTAGATTAAGATTATTGTCTTAAGCGTGATCATATCACAAACTGCCACTGAATGAGCAAAACATCGTAATCAAAGAAGCTGATCGCAATCAACTTTCACAGATGTAAATGGGTTCACATTACTATTCAGATTCAAGAAATGACGCCGTGTAAATCATTGAATCATGCCGGTGAAAATTGAATTAAAAACATGACATCTTAGCCAAGAAGCTCTCAATAAGATCTCAACCTTTCCTTGAAGACTTGTATTATAATGCAGTTCATGAAATTTCCTTGGTAATCAGTGCAATTTCCGCTTAATTAAGATGCTTGTTAGCAAATATTCATTCCTTTTGATATCTAACTTGTTTCATACTACTTATATAGGAGCTTCATGTCGGTAGTATATAAATTTGCAAAAATTTAGGTTTTAAAAACTGCGCAAATAATTTTTTAGACCTCAGGAACGTAATCTCCGTGAAAAAGTGAATCTTTTCATATAAAAATTTTCTTTATATACAGATACCTTTTTGAGTCGACACCATAGAGTAATATACACCTAATAACCTAAGTATACACCTAAAATACTTACTCTATGATGGACACTCTACCTACTCTATAATAATAACTGTATTTGAAGAATTTTCGTATAAGACAAGTTAAAGTTACAGAGAATGCACTACAAATACAAAGCCCATTTCGGGCTCAAACAAATCTGTGGATGCATGAAAATAGAACGTTGCACGCATATCTGGGAAATTACCAAATATCCAATATCAAACGTGAGAAACCAAATATCACAACACAGTTCTTTTGAAGCTTGCCAATGAAGTAGCCGAGATTTCGTCGTTTGACAGGGTGTTCCAGTGCTTGATTGTGTTGACAGTAAAGAAATTCTGATAACATCCGTGACGAGTGAACTTCAGGTCAAGCTTGAACATGTTACCACGGCTGCTGTTGCGCTTTGAAAATTGAAAAAGACTTTCAAAATCAAGATCGGCATACCCATGCAACATCTTGTACATAAAAATCAGACGGTAACGGAGTCGACGAGCGCGTAGGCTCATGAGGTTCAACTTCTTTAGACGAACTTTGTATGGTAGGGGACGGAGGTTTGGGAAGAAATACGTGAATCTTTTCTGGACTTTCTCGATTGCTTTGTCGATGTAAAGATATTTCGTATATCTCAATCCACTGCGATGCCCAGATCTTTCATCCTATTGACTGAATCAACAAGGCAGTTGGAGATTGTATATGAGGAGCATAAATTCTTGTTACCGAAATGAACGACGCAGGTTTTGGAGAGATTTACGTTCATGAAGTTCTTCGAACACCAGTTGTGAAGTCTATACAAGTCTGCTTGAAGAGATGGTCTATGGTTAAGTGGAAAATCAATGTGTGACTATAGCAAGACACAAGTGTCCAGAGTGAGGTGCAGCAGCTAAGACCGACCCGCTCTTGTCAACCGGCCAGTGTGCTCAAGTGTGTTGACTTGACTATCACCACGCCAACATCTGATCGACTTTTGTTTGTACGGAAATGCATATTAAATGCATTGGAAAATTGGCTTCTGTATCATTCTTAGAAGCATCCTTTGTAGGCCAAGGACTTCTAAGACTAGATTGACAGTTTAAGGGCTAGAAGTCCTCACTCGCACCTTTCAAGCGTCTGATGCTCGGCTGCTCCTTAGTCATCTCATTGGTCATACAGACAGGAAACAGTGCACTGAGGACACACTCATTACACGGCCGAAGTGCTTGATCAGGAAATCATTAAGAATTTGCAGTACAGTGGAAGACAATAGTTTCGTTCTTCTTCATTGCACGATTGGAACACGATGAACTTGAAGGTAATCATGATAACAATTTTATGGCCTAATAAGAATCATTCATTGACTTCGGATACTTCACTGATGCATTCACAGTGACTGTCATCTTTGCGCAGTGTTCTGTTAAATTTCACCATTGTGTCAGCCTCTCAATTACAGAAGCTTGATTGAAGAAGGAAATGAGAGATCTTTAACGACATGAAAGTGGTTCCGCACAGAACTTCTACTGTCGGTGTAGGTGAGGAACATTTCCTGCAGTCATCTCACTTCCTGTCAAGGATCATATGGAGAGGGGGACGGATCTTGTTTACAACACAGGTTACACAATTCTAGCACACTGAACCAAAGTGTTTGCATGAACTTACTTTGCACTGAACGGACAACTTGCTTGTCAATGTGTGGGCGTAGGATTCATCAGTCATGGAAGGTCAGTTACGAAGCATATTTTTCTGTGGTTTATACAGGGGTGGGGATAGTTCACTGTTGGAGTTTTCTAAAGGAAACATTCAGATCTCTCTAAAGTCACGACGTTGACGAAGCAATATGTAAACACACCCGACCTGTCATGTAGGGAAACATCAAGGGAGTTAGTCGGGTGTGTTTATCTATAATGTTTCATTTTTCACAGTGCCTTATTAATGTATCCTTAATTGCATGATTAAGGCCGTCCATATCCAGAGTAGGGATAGGTAGAGTGTCGACTCAAAAAAGTATCTGTATACAGTGAAAATTTTTACATGAAAAGATTCAGTTTTTTGCGGAGATTACTTTCCCGTGGTCCAAAAAACTGTTTGAGAACTTTTGAAAAAAGTCAAAATTTGCCAAATTACATACTACCGAGATGACTCTCCTATATAAGTAGTATGAATATGTTGGATATCGAAAGGAATGAATATTTGTTGATAAGCATCCTAACTAGTGATGAAAATTTTCCGGAAAATTTTGGAAAATTTTGAAAGTTCTGATTTTTGGTGATAGGCCCAATGTTTTGACCGCTTCCACAGCCGAGGCAGCTACACACCAATAGAATGGGTCTAAAACTACTGATTCTTGAAAAATGGAAAATTTTGAATTTTTGTGATATAATTTTTGCGTTTTCTACCACAGCCGAGGCATAGACACATCAATAGAATTGTTCTAAAACTCTTGATTTCATCATATCATTTCGATTAAGATTATCGTAGCAATTCGAGTTTCGTCCGCGGATTTTTGAGCATTCCTTTGCCATCAGTGGCTTGTGGCAATTTGTTGGCATTGTTTAGTACTATAACACAGACACCTTTTGAGATAACATGAATTTTTTTCCTTTACAATGGAGTATAATTTCATGCAATGTGAAAGATCTGGGCAAAAATAATGCACTTTATTTGGGAGTTTGTTTATAGCTTGAACGTTAAGCTTTATTATGCATCCTTGATTGTAATGATACAAATTCTCCATGTGTTGATGAACATGTGAAGCACAAGCACACAGTCCAACACAGCATTATACATGAGCGACCATATGGAAGATATATGAGACTGTAAACTCTTGAGATATTTGGAAACTAAAGATATTCGTGATCAGGAGAAGAATATCTATGATAGCTTCTAACTTCTGGAATATTGTCCGATATCTTCGCTGAGAACAAACTAAACATCCCCCATTTCTAGTTCAGATGGTTCAGATAGTTCCAAATCGATTTCAGATATGATCCAGATGAATTGGAGATCTCCAGTTGAATTAAAGATCTTTTCAAAGTTGAGCTTGTGACAGATATCTGAAATTCAGCTAGAGAAATCTGAAATCCATCTAATGTCTGAAATTCAGTTGGAAAGATCTGAAATAGACATGGAAAAGGTGCAGTTGCAGGTTCCAAAAGTTAACATACAGAGAAGTTTTCGGTCTTTGAATATTGCATAGTCTTTTCAAACGACTATAAATAAGTCTCCAAAACAAAGGAAAAACGGCAATCACCGAAAAATAAATTTCAAAATTTTCCATTTGCATCACTAATCCTAACTAAGCGGAAATTATGCTGATTATCAAGGGAAGTTCATGAATTGTATTATAATGATAGTCTTCATGAAAAAGTCGCGATATTATCCGTGCTTTCTTGACTGAAATTTCAAGTTTATAATTCAATTAACACCGGCATGATTCTATGATTCACTAAATTCATGTTTCATTTCTTGAATCTGAATGGCGATGTGGACCCATTTACATCTTTCAAAGTTAAATGATGTCATTGTCTTTGATTATGTGTTTTTCTACCAGTGGCAGGTTGCCTGTGATATGATCAAGCTTCATTTAAGAAAATACTCTTGAGGTTGAGCGTGAAAGTAAAAGAAATCTATCGAATTGCTAATTTAGCAAGCATTAAATCTCCAAGGCTGTCATGACACAGAGGGCCTATAGAATAATATCATTTCCTTCTGCATTACAATCGTGATTACTCAATTCCGTTTTAATTTCTTCAAAACTGCAAACATTTGCATATCTTACATTTGGTGACAATACCACCTGTATCTCCCTTAAGTTCATTTAGTAAAATCGAAAGTGTATACACATTGGGGATTCATGCGGAGTTACCACTCTACCTAACATATACCTACTCTATGAAGCCGTCTAATTTGCTATGTAGTACCATTGAGGTGAGAGCACTTAACCGGTTATCTCCGCATTCCCAGTGAAAATGACATGGAGGTGATTCTTATTGTTTACAGTTTGGACTCGTAGATATCTCAAGCTTGACATACTTTAATGTTCTGAGCTGCATGGGCTATGTAGAAAAGTGTCACTGATTTGTGTCTTTTACAGATCAAAATCTTGGATTTTTGATGTCAGTTTTAGGTTCAGTAACAATGCATACCTTTCAAATGATCAGCCTAAGGCACGCGTCGACGATTGAAAAGTCGACAATTGACAAATTGATGTCATTTGAAAAGTATATATATCTTCATTCTTTATTGCACTACTTCATTGGAATACACATAGAAAGTGTTCCATCCTCTAAAACAGTAAATTCTACATAGAAATCTCAAGAAACACCGCTGATATCTACAATCCTATAACAAAGGTGAATTTTTGACAGCTATAAAATTCTGATTCTGGCGATCACGTGAAATATAACTTATTCGTGCAAAGATATCCATCTAAATTGCATTATTCTCGATCGCCCTTCGTGCTGGTGCATAGACATGTTGATCTTGAAAATGCAATAAAGATGGAGACTTTGCACTTGCTACGTACATAGCTATTTGACTGCACGTCGTCGGTAGAAGATTTCTTGACGCTTTCGTGGTCGCTGCCTACATTTGGGATGTGCAGATTCGCATGGCATGTCAGACCAACATAGTAGTATCATAGGCTCAAAATCAACCTGATTTCAGAAGACGATAACATTGCAGATTGCAAGTATATGAAGAGTAAATGAAAAGAAGAGGTTTGTGCGAATATTTATTCATCCATCGTATTTACAACTGACTCTTTCTGTTCTGCAGAAGTTGTTGGTACACAGTAGACATCGTAAACCAAGTGGTCCACATGGGGAGCGTACGATTTGACGAATTGGATGTGTCGAACGTCAACACTCCATTGTCCTGACTCCTCTTGGAATATCTTCGTCAATTCCATCTCCAAATGCTTTCCAAATGAGATCCAGGCAGGAAGATGCTTCACATTACAAGTCGGTGACTCCACCACGGCCTCCTGGAAAAAGAAAGATATGAAAATTTGTAGAAGCTGATTCTTCTTTGAACGACCTAATTCATTTTACGATTCGATTTGAATGATAAATCAGCAATTTGCGGTGCCTTTCATCCCCAAAATCATTGAAGTTGTTAATGTCTCATAGATATAAGAAGATATTTGGAGGCAACAACGAACAGTAATTGCAACAGGGATGGAATATATTTTCCGACTCAGGACGCAGTGAACCCGGCCAGAATCCATCCTCAAATGTCAGCATAGCAGCGTCTAGTGTCAATGAAAGTATTGATAAATTATCATGCTTGCTCATGTGAAGGATGCCTATTCACGATTACCGGCAGCAAGGGATTAAAACAGTCCTTTTGAAATGATTACATGCAAGTCCACTGAAAATGTCGCACAATATACAATGAAATTGCGTTTCAGAATTACGGATTTTACTTTATTCAGACTGGTAGATGTTTAACTTCTTTTACCTCAAAGCTGTGTAGGCGAAGTCGACCGGAGGCGATCTGATTCTTACCGCATCTGCGTCCGACCTGACATTTTCCTATTTCTATGAAGGTAATTTCTTATCTATTAGGTTTTTGAAGATGAATTCAGGGACCAGTAATACTGCATTTAGGCCTAGCCTACATAAGCCTGCGTAAGCTTTTCGAAAAGGCTAGCAGACTTTTCTTTTTTTCGCTAGCCTTGCCAAAATGAACTGCCTGAATTTAAAGGGTGGATTATCCCGGTGCCTGGTCACCTACTCAATGAAGATTTTGATGCTTCCAGACATGGATAGCTAAAAAAAGCATTCTATCTGTCAATGTTCCAGAGGATACTGTCAGTCCAATAATTGAATGAATTCTTCAGGATATTTCTACGAGTCCGAGGAGGTGAAAACGGAAGCGGAAGAGAACCATGTCACAGTGTATTTTCGTCTCCAATGCTTTCACAGGAGAAAAGTGAATGACTATCACCGTCAACGTCATGAAAATTAGACATCATTTCATTCTCACTTCTCTCTGATTGTATCGGCAGCGGATTTTTGACGAAAAAATGAAGATAACCGTGCATAGAGATGACTGTGCTACTTTTCTGATGGTCACATTGCAGCCTGATGAATGATGGAGTAATGAAACTACCACTTGCTTTTTTTATCGAATGAAGGCTATCCATGCTCTTCACAACTGCAGACAATGAGGCTTTTGCTGAGCAATCTGCATATTCGGTTTTATAAGTTTCTCAGTGTATAGAAGCAAGTTTTTCTTCAAATCTAAAACTTCGTCATTGAATTAGGTTTGAATTTAAAACTTGTCCGCTGAAGCCACGCGTGCATTAACACATGACTTCGGGGCTGTCGCTTATTCGGAATATCATAGTTTTTCGGTCGTTTGCGGGAAACCAGTTTCTTTCTTGCACTTTCATTCCTTATGTCACATTCACATGTCACAAGAGTCCTCTGTATCATGAATTCACATCATCGATATCTTGACCAACTTTGATCATTAAACTGCTGTCGTTCAGACACTATAAAATAGGGATAAATAAATGTGTGCGATACTTGCTACAGCTCTCAGATTTCGTGAAAGATAAACCTTGGAGGACACGCTTTCTTCAACGGTGTAATATCCAACATCCAGCCCAAACATCCATGAGTTTGAATCGTGTGAATAAAAGTAGAGGAAATAATGCAATTTCTGCTGAGAAAATTAACCAAAAGGATCAAATTTCATCGCTTCCTAATGTCTTTAACTGACATATAGCCAGCATTTCATTTCATAAGTCTGATTCATCATATCGGCAGGCCTTCAAGCATCATGAGAAAAATTGGTGTCGAAGAGAATCATTGCGCGCAAATTCCTTGCTAACCTTTCGCAGATGGTGGAGGCATCAGCTGATTCGATTACGTCATTCAAGAAAATGAAATTGATGCTGAAGTGTTGTAAACAGCAAGCTGTTCATAAGATTAACAGTTAAACCATTGTTTACTGGTCAATCGAAGAAATAGACACGACAATTAAACAAAAGCTAAACAACAAAAACAACAGACGACTTCGCAGCTTTCACTTCTGCGTTCTCCGTTTGATGGAAATGAAATGCAGGCATCGTCCGCCGATGTTGTCGACCACAGGTCACAGTGCACGAGATGTGGTTTAGTAATTTAGAAAATGGTGGGTTTGATGATGGGAACCGAGTTTTGGAAACACAAACGGAAAGGGTCCGGTCGCCAGTTAAACCTGAAATGCTGCGTTGATGTGCAATCGACTTCAACGACGGGAATCCATTTAGAGCTTTTTACGAAATGAGATGTTCCTTTCTCATGCAAAAGCCGCATGTCAATTGCTAATACGGAGAAAAGTTACAGCCGTTTGAAATTGTGCATCTTCAAAACTTTTAAAGCGGATATTTTTCAGGAGTTCATTTCGTGAATGGTGGAAAGAGTCAAGAGTTTTGATGTTAATTTTTTTAAATCTCTTGCTTGTATTTAACTTCGGTCAACATGAAATGACCATCATCAACTGCTTGAACACTGAAGAAATAAAGCGCATCCGAGTAGAAACAAAACATATTTATTGCATCTTCACATTAGTTTATGAGACTTGAGTTGAAAATGACAATCAGAAATCATTTTATTGCATTCCAATGATAAAATTGCAGTCTGTTTTAATGATAAAAGTTGCTACACATGAAATTACAAGTTCAGTAATCTATGCGCACAGAGGGCTTCAAAACAGTCCTATATGCGTACTGGTCGTTAAGAGCGGCTGATGAAAAGTACTTCATATTCGCATGAACACAAGAATCACTGTCCTTCTTACAGAGAGCAAAAACATTCGATGCCCACTGTCCATGATCTTTTAAATTGTCTTAATGTTCCTGACACTTGAAATCATTGGCATCATTATGTTTTCTTTACTTGACGCAAATACTTCAAAAGCGTTTTCTCATTTGACTTGTAATTGGAATTATAATAATAAGCGGAATAAATTTAGTCAAGGCTCCCATCATCCTATATAAAATGACAAGGAATTTTTTTCTCGATTTTTATTTCTTTTGTGCATATTGCCTTTAATTTCATGCTACTCAATAATATTCAAAATGCATATCTTGAATCTTCGCTTTCTCTGATGTCTGATAATTTTTCAACATTTTAGTCCGGCAGCCAGAGCGAGTTTCTGCAGGGAACGAGGCCGAAAATGAGACTTTCACAGAATGATGTGCACCCTATGCCTACTACGAATCGACACGTCTGCCGAGCTCTGGTGAGTTCCTCTTCTTGTCAGACAAGATCAAAGAAAAACACATGTAAATCCAATGGGACGCAGATTGAAGTTTTTGGCTAAAATGAAATTTTGCATGTTTTCTATGATTAAACGAAAAGTACTAAACCCAGAGTCATAATTTTTGGCATGGAATGTCTTCAGGTCATTTCCTATGATGTGCATGTGCTTTTGTCATGCATCTAATCGGCCATGCATGTGAGAATGTGGTTGAATGTGGATAAAATAGCTCAAAATGTCTGTGTTTGCCGACATTAAGAGGCTCGACAAATCTAAATGCGTTTCGCTATATAGACAGGGATGCATGAACATGAAAGGAAATGACCTGAAGACATTCCATGCCAAAAATTATGACTCTGGGCTTAGTACTTTTTGTTTAATCAGAGAAAACATACAAAATTTCATTTTCGCCAAAAACTTCAATCTTCGTCCCATTGGATTTACATGTGTTTTTCTTTGATCCTGTTTGACAAGAAGAGGAACTCACTAGAGCTCGGCAGATGTGCCGATTCGTAATAAGCATAGGGTGTACATCATTCTGTGAAAGTCTCATTTTCGGCCTCGTTCCCTGCAGAAACTCGTTCTGGCTGCCGCACTATTTACAGTAGGTCTAGAAATAACCCGAGTCCCTATGCCGAATCGTTGAAGATAAGAAACAGCAATTTCGGAGCTATATATGCTCGTAGTCAGCAAGGAATATCATTTCACATACCGACAGGTGAATTTAGGAGGTGTGCGCAGTTTCGAAGCTTTGCTTAATTCAGTACTTCAGCACATGGACGGCGGAAGACGATAGGGGCAGCACCAATTCAGAAGGGCAATTTTTATGCCTGAGATTTTCGAATATAGTTACAGTACAACAATGGAATATTCTAAGATCTATGTCATGTGCCATATCAGGAGCGTATCAGGTGAATAAGCTTAAGAAGCGGCATAATTTTCCAGGAATTTCCAATTAAAACTTCTAGGTTATTCATTAATCAAATCAATCGTAAAGTTCAAGCATGTGAGGTGCATTTGATTCGGAGGACATCCCAGGGTCGATGTTGACCAACGAAACAAGAAAAACACTCAAGGTTCTCGCGATCGCTCTCGACAGACGCCGTCTGCCATCCTCAAGCAACTGAATTTTAATTCATGATACGGAAGCCATGCTGACAACAGATGATCATATTTCACTGTTTGTGGAAAGAATTCTTTACCAGAACTGAATAAGAAACAATTAGATGCTACTCATTCTGTAAAATATAAGTAAGATGATAGATATGTTAAAATTGACATAAAGAGAAGAAACTATTCAATGAGCAATTCATTCATTTGTTTGCTCATGTGAGGTGCAGCCATTTGAACATTTAAATCAATTAGACGTTTTCTTGAAAATTATTGAGCTTTCATTTATCAAACATGTAGATTCCGACTTCGAAACTGAGCCATACTCACATAAAAGCATAATGTCATGAAAGTTGAAAGTGCTATTGAGTATACGAGTAGTTCATAGGCCAATCAGAATACAGTCAGTCAAAATATTCCAAAAGAATAGTCGTCGTGGTTGGTTTTGAATGAATTATTTCATGATGTCTGTTGAGTTGAAATTGTCTGTTCTTTGTTTATGGATGTCTACCAGAAATAAATTGCTGCATCTTTTCTGTGACATTCGGCTTCTCATCGCAGTCTTTAGTCTTTGCTAGACTGAAAATTGATTGATATAAAACCTGTGAAAGTCGCTTTAACATGTGTATTGTATATGAGTCAATCGGTCATCTACAGGTAAAGTTTGCCTACTGTGGAAGACATACATGTATCAATGCCTAACACAGGGCTCCTTGTACTTAAGAAGGGACCCATACGGCCATGTGGAAGACCCAACATACGTGTAATACTGATTAAAGGGACCAGCTCAAAGCTTTGAGATACACCTGATCCGCTAGTGATAGGGTTTTCCTAGGACAGCAACGGACTTCTAATACTGTAGATCCCTTAAAACTGATGAAGGCCTGATAAAACACAGAATTTAAAAATGTTCGAGAACAATCGTGTAAATTTTTTTTATGAGTTTTTTTGAGTTATCTAGAAAAATCTCAAATTCACAGTCAGTCGCTTGCATGTCGCAGAACAAATCCGTTATCATAAAACACTGCAGGCATCGCTTTCACTTAAATGGGATTGTGCTTAACAGATAAAAGTGGAAAATGATAACTTGACAACTCATTGGCAATCTTTGGCTTTGTCAAATGAATGAGATCCCTGAAAATTTTGAACATCAATTAAATTGTGGGAGAGAAGCATGAAAAGTTGTTAATTTTTTAGGGCGGGGGCACGTGCCCCCCCCCCCCCCCCCGGTTCCGCCGTGAGATGGAACTTGAGATTACTGCTTTCAAGATGTGTTTGATCAAATTCAGTCGCATTAGGTTAGAGTCTTGTATTTTGGGTCGTAAACAGGACTTTGGAAACATCCTTTCATTTTCAAAATGTCATAGAAGTCAATTTTCATCCAACTTTCTTCAACTTGATTCTGACATTTCCTTAAACTCCGTAATCGTGTTTCCACCATCAGATGAGTCATTTGTCACTTTTCACCACAACACGCTTTTGGATGGTGAAAACAAGAAGTGCGCTACTGTTCGCTTTCTGATAGTGGGCACAGAAGTAGGTAACTAAATCTACCTCTTCCCCGAAATTCCATTTCTGTATGGACCCCCATAGTCTACTAAAACGTTATACGCTAACCAATAGGTCAAAATGCATGTGCATTAGGTTAAGAAGATTCTACTATATATAAAACATATTCTCTAGGCAATGTAGTGCTATCAATGCGCATTATTGTATTAACAGGGAGAAACTACTGATACTGAAAATACGCTAAAATGCAAATTAATAAGTCACAAATCAAGATGTACAAAAACAAATTATTAAGCTTACTCAGCGAGTTAATTCCATACAACTGAGGCTGTGAGAATTGTCGCCTCAATTCATCCTAGCATTTAACGGCATTTACTATCCTAACCCTCGTGCACCTGGTTCTCCTTACCAATGGATAAAGACGATCAGGACTGCTAGTCATCATACTGTATCAACTTGTCAAAATAATGAGTGATGCCGGACATGACACATTCAATTGATCCCGAGTGAAATGAAATTGTGAAATGAAGATTTAATGAAAAGATAAATAAGAAATTTAATCCTTAAGAGAATAGATGAAGCATTCCCTGAAGGTTATAGGAATAATGTCAAAATAACAGATTCTTATTCAAGAAGTAAATGAAATGGACTATAAACAGGATTGGAACTTAAATGTCAACAATGGACTATCCGAGGTCATCAGCAGAGGGTAGGGCGATCGTGTTTCGGTCCATCACCTCTGAACACTCAAACCCACCCTAGCGGGACGCTGCCTCAATCTGGAGTTGATTCTTTGTATAATGAAAGCCATGACAATAAATATTAAATAAAATAAAAATTGCAATCAAATCAATCGTTATTAATCAGTTATTCAAATCAGAATAGACAGTAAAATAGATGATTGTCTAGCATGTCTATGTCCTAAAGTGGACTAATTAAAAAAATTCAGTGAATTTCTTTATGCTTCGATAGAGTCGCATAGGAGCAAGCAGCAGCTCCGTTCCTACATCGCTCCCCGCACTTGAATTCTCACCTTTGTGGATGCTTCAGAAGGCTGACTGTCCACATTCTCGTGAACATGCAGCCAACCACCTGTTTCCGGGCAGAGAGCACGACAAGCGGTCCTCCAACTCATTTCGGCGGTGGGTAGAAGTCCAAGAAGAACTCGTTGAGCAACACCACGCGGACATACATCCCTGTTGTCGCCTTCATGGACTGTAACCTTGTCGTTGGGAACTTTGTTCAATGTCAAGTTGCGTCGCAGTGCTTCAACAGCATCGGGGTTCCATTCACATGAATGTAGGTAGCGCGCACCGGTCTTCACAATGATTGGTAGGGAGAAGTAACCAATGCCAGCGAAGAGATCAACCACTGTTTCTTCAGAACAATCCCAAGACGCTACACGAAGCTTCTCTGTGATGTTTCCACGGGAGAACATGCACCGGGTAACGTTCCAGCTGAAATAAAGAGAATTCTTCAATGTCTACTTCATTGTGGGGAATGAGAAAAGTTACTGCTGAATGAAATAGACAATTCCGAGTCGTTTAATGTCCAACTGATATTTTTTCAAGCAAGAAACTTTTATTTCAAGTAATGATAATAATAGCATATTTATTCAATCAAACCTCAATAGTGGAAATCGTGAGGCTATATACAAATAAAGTCAAAAATGAAGTAAGTCGAGAATGACAGCAGCAAAAAAGATGAATGCAGAATCGAAATCAAAAACAATGACGACGTGATTTTGTTTTTATACTAATAAACTAAATTTAGAACCCACTATTATACAATTTGGTCATGGATACAATAAAGCTTTTGATCTTCGAGAACTTCTACAAACGGGGTGGAAAATCTACCCGAATATGTCAGAATGCTGGTCTTAAGATGGTAAAGTGGATGAGTCGCATCCACAGAATTAGACAGGTCGTCTCTTCCTCTGCTTGAATAGAAAGGAAACATTGGAACGCGTAGCGCTAATGAAATGGCACAATGTGCTGACATAATGCCATAGCAATCGAACAATGAGCAGCGAAGCGACAGTGACTTATAAAAACCGAATCACACAGCAAAGAGACACAGTCGATGTCAAGTTCTACAGAGATGTTTGTGAACGTTTTTTCGTGCGCCTGCTGACTTTTTCAATAATGATCGGGGGACCCAACATTATCGAGAAAACTTTTCCGCAATGATCTGAATTCTTCGAATCTGAAGGAACCGTGGCGATCGGAGCATTTTGAAGGAATTCACAGCAATCTGCAAGCGACGCACGACTATTTTTCCAATTTCCGCAAGGTATTAAAAATTTCTTTTTGCCCACTTAGTATTTATTAGTTTTAACTTATTATTAGTTTATAATTATAATTTAATTTATTAAGTAATTAGTATTAGTTTTGAATCAGTTTACACTTATAGCAAAGTGACACGGTTAAACAATCTAATTCTGTGGTCGTATCACTCATGAGTTACAATAAAAGTCCTAAAACTTTAATAATTCGTCTATAATTCAGTGGTACAAAGGAACCACATGTACATGACGTCCTGCTCTATGAGATCGGTTCTGAAGTTTGTTGACTGGAGGAATTCACAAATAATGGCGAACGGTATTCCAACATGGATCCTATGCAATCGCCATATATTTTGACGAGTTGTTGATTGTTCATGCAAGACTTCAAATGTCTCAATAAAGTTTTTTTTACTATTTTCGGACTGTAATATAAAGGACATGATCACAAATAGGGGTTATCAAGATCAATTGCGTTTGGGCAAGCAATCAATCCATTTTAATTGCAGCATTAAGCATTATCGAACGCTTGTGTATGTTAATCATAGTAATGAAAAAGTGCCATATTTTGTGATATAGAACGATGAATAAACATTGAAAGATATCTTTTGAAGTAATTTAGAGCGGTAATATGGAACGGCAATAGAAAACGACTATACTTAACAATCTAAATATCCATCATGTAACCCACTCTGGCGATGAATTACCCTGATATCTGCTTAAAATTCTCACTATATATTTCTCCGGCCAAAAGACAATAGATATGTCAAAGTATTAATGTTTTATAACATTGGATAGAAGGCATAGTACTATGTCATCTGCATCACGCCTCTTGGATCTCATTGCTTGTTGTAGTATGTCCACGGCATTGAAAATTTGCATTTGATAGCAACTGTGATGCAACCACAATTGATCCATCATTCGAAGGGGAGCTGGAATTAAAACAGAATTATAAGAATTTGTGTTGTTTTGTCGTCAATGGAGTAAAGTCAAATCTATTATTATATTTGCTATCATTACCTGCCACAATTAAATGTCCTAAAATTTGTATTTTGGAATGAAGTAATAAGCATGATATGATGTACGCAGCTATTAATTGCTATGATCAAATAAATAAAAGATGGAATACGTTCCGTTACCAGTTTATATTATTTGAATGATTTGCACCATATACTTAATACCTCAAGCTTTTGGAGTTGAATCAAAAATACTTACGGACTATTATACAAACATAAATACAAAGAGGCAAATTTCTCTGTGTGGGCAGCATATACAAAATGTGCATGCATACTTTATATATTTACATGACTGATTTCATTTTCGTTACTTGATACTCATACACTAAGTACTATTGCTCGTTAGCCAATGATTTCATTCAATCATAAATGCACTCCATCCATCATACGACTTTGCATGTGTTTTGTTATGTATGGACCTAGATATAAATTTCTGGATGTCACAAAAAATGAACTATTTGCAGGTTAAAAAATTATGCAATCTAGTATTAGTAGGTAATTAAATTAGAGCAAATGCAATTCATGTTCATTTTAATGCATTTAGTAATTTAGAATTCAGATATTTACTTGGCAAGAATAAATGTGACAAGAACTTACTTTGTGCTGTTGAGGTGGTCGTCAATTCAAGGAGGAACCCTTCGGTCATCGTCATTTCGTTTAGTTGAGATAATATTGTTATAGAAAACATGATAGTTTTCCATGTGGGAAGTGGATACAGATCGCCATTTTGTTTCTTGAGCTCTATGAAGAAGCAGTCAAACAGATAGTTCATCTCCATCATTTGACACGTAATCCTCATTCGGTTCTCTTGATACCTTACTCTGGTAGTCACGAGCCACTTTCCATGATACATGCCTTCGCTTGAATCAGTTGAATTAAAGCATGACTTCTCTATCGTCTTAGTGTTGAGTTTGAACTTCTTTCAATTCCTTTCTTATTTGATCGCTACCCTTTCTACTGCTTTTCCTCAATGTCAAAGTTAAACAGCTCATCATTAAAGTCCACTACTGCATAGTTGATGACCGTGCTCTTCCTCTCCTATTTCATAAAAGAATAGACTATATTTGACCTATCTTGTGGAATTCTTAGATTTCCATGATCATGTATTACTTCTTGCATTCCTCCGCTGAATCCAAATTCAAGTATTTCTCCGCCGATATCACTGTGATATTTACGATATTATTGAGTTTGTGTTTCATTGAAATATCTAAGTTTTTCATAAAAATGGATCTATAGAGATCGACATAGATCTAGAATTATGGAATTGGATCCGAGATTTCATATCTTCTCGTGGGCTACATATCAGTAACCTAGCTGTCTACTCGGAGTTACACAGAAATCTCCTCGCCTTCGGCTCGGAGATTCTCACCGTGTAGCTCCTCGCAGACAGTAGGTTACTGTACATGTATTCTAGAACTCTATAGATCATTGACATCTATCTACATGGGTGTGATGCTATATCTAGATGTATATCTTTAGATCCATTTCTGCGCTACTGAAATTAACATACGTGACATAACAGAGAGGCCACAATGATCTGGTAGTCCATGTGAGATCGGTAGGCAAAGATAGATGTCGATATCTAAATCTATCGTATGACCATATCGCGTTCGATAATACATGTACATAGTTATACAGCTTCAAATTAACAATACCATAGAAAGTCCTAGAATGGAAATTGCATGAAAATTATGGCACACGCCGGGGGAACTTAGTTGGGGCAAAATGCAACTTGTGCGATCTGGCTTCCATGTTTTT
Organism: Prostheceraeus crozeri; assembly: GCA_907163375.1. Lineage (NCBI taxonomy): Eukaryota > Metazoa > Platyhelminthes > Polycladida > Euryleptidae > Prostheceraeus > Prostheceraeus crozeri. The sequence goes on along the minus strand of CAJQUW010002911.1, from coordinate 65,921 downwards.
TGATTGGCAATTATATTTATCAGGCCAATTCTTGATCTGCATTGTTGGCCCTTGTCCAAAGACCATGTACTCAAAAGCAATAGTGAATTTACAAAATGCTGCGCCGACAGGATGACAAAGAAGGAAATCCTTTAAAGCGCTCTGTACGTTCATCATTTTGAAATATCGCTCCGATAATCTATCAATAGTATAATCAGACTCTTATGCAACTTTTAATGTCGATTTACAGATCATGCATAACTCCAGCTTGAAATCAGAGGCCAAGAAATCTTAGAGTATTCATTTTACTTTAAAGGGTTCCCCTGTTCACTAAATTTGAATAATTTTCAAAATCTCTACATGCATTCGAATATTAGCTTACAAAATATCACATGTGTCACTCAATGACTAATTGAAAAGTTCCAACGACTTATCATTTATTTGAGAAATGATTGTCGGTAAAAAAACTTTCAATGTGTTTATTCCAGAAAGCGACAGGTTTCTTAGCCGCTTGAAGAAGAAATTATCCAATAATTAGACTTTCTATCTGTGAATTCTTCAGATGTTCTTACAACCAGTACACCAACCACTTTCAATTATGACTTTGTGAACCAATTTTTAATTCGCACTCCAATATTGAAAAATTAGAGAATAGTTGTCTGTGACTGCTACAGATAGACACACTATATTAATCCATGGAATAGTAGGCTATTTCACATGAATCAATGCCGCCATCTCACTTGCAATTCTCTTCATGAAAATCCTTTAATTTGCTGTCAACAACTTCCACAACCAACTTGGCAAATAGTTTCACTATGATACAATGTTTTAGATCGAAGCTGATCTGCAAACCATAGATTTTTCCATGTGCCATCATTGTACATAGGCAAGATATCAAACTTCCATTCTAGTGCATAGAAGTAGATAATAGTACACTAGAATGGAAGTTTGATATCTTGCCTATGTACAATGATGGCACATGGAAAAATCTATGGTTTGTAGATCAGCTTCGATCTAATACATTGTATCATAGTCAAACTATTTGTCAAGTTAGTTGTGGAAGTAGGTGACAGCAAATTGCAGGATTTTCTTGAAGATAATTTAAGGGAGATGGTGCTGTTTCTGTACGTAGCACCAGCAGTCATTGACAACCATCATCCATTTTTTCAATACTGGAAAACGATTCAAAATTTGTTTCACAGAGCCATGATTGTGAGTAGTCAGTGGACTGGTTGTGAGAACATCTCAAGAATTCAAAGATAAAAATTCTTAATTATTGGATAATTTCTCCTTCTAGCGGTCAAGAAATATGGCGCTTTTCTGGAATAAACACACTGAAAGCTTCTTTATACAATCATCACTCAGATAAATTAGATGTCGCTGGAACTTATCAACTATTCATTGAATGACACATGTGATATAGTGTGATGATATTTTGGAAGCTGACATTTGAAAGCATGCAAAGATTTTGAAAATTGTTCGAATAGAATGAGCAGGGAAGCCCCTTAAAGTAAAATGAATACTTTAAGCTTTATTGGCCTCTGATTTCAAGCTGGAGTTATGCATGATCTGTAAATCGACATTACAAGTTGCATAAGAGTCTGATTATATTATTGATAGATTATCGGAGCGATATTCCAAAATGATGAACGTACAGAGCGCTTTAAAGGATTTCCTTCTTTGTCATCCTGTCGGCGCAGCATTTTGTAAATTCACTATTGCTTTTGAGTACATGGTCTTTGGACAAGGGCCAACAATGCAGATCAAGAATTGGCCTGATAAATATAATTGCCAATCAAAAAACATGGAAGCCAGATCGCACAAGTTGCATTTTGCCCCAACTAAGTTCCCCCGGCGTGTGCCATAATTTTCATGCAATTTCCATTCTAGGACTTTCTATGGTATTGTTAATTTCTATGTTGTAGTGTACTATTATCCACTTCTATGTTATGCAGCTACTCCATTCAAAGATATAGAACTCGGCTTCGTCTCGTGCTATATTTTGGAATGTCGCACGGATGTCGTAGCTGTATAGCTGTAATCAATGCATTACACTTATTCATCATCACCGTTTGAATCCACTAACTCTCGATTTTGAACTCTGCTATTTCATTGAACGAATTAGGCTACATGAGCCTACACGCTTTAAGGTCGCATAATAGCTCGTCATCGATTTGGATAATGATTTGAGTACACCCAATGCATGAAATACATAAAATTATCCTCTTAATTGAATGTAAATATTGATAAATTACGACCTTAAGTTCAGGCATCAGAATTACAATGATAATCAATTATTTATACTAGTGAATGGCAGCAGTGCATACAACAGAGCATATGCATTTAATAAACCACGTGAAAGTTATCATAGCAGCATTGTAATATAAAGATACAATACGATAATTGCAAAAAGTTCATGATTAGAATTCTAAAGGCGATCAATATTGTGAATAGAATGTTTAGAAAACTCAGTATCCTAATAGTTCACTGAAGGTGAAATGTATTTCCTACGACGGTGAATGGTGACGCCATTGCAAAGAAATCAGTCAATTAGTTGCAATTAATCTTAAAAACCTCTGATCACAAGTGGGTATGAAGACAATATAAGATGTTGGTCACTAGTAGGCCACTTGTTTGACAAGCAAATGAACTCATGACAATTTCATAAAAATCAAAGAATTTTTCCTCAGGCACATGCGAACATGAGGAATAGCAAAATGTTCTTATCTGGGCAGCTTGTGGGCTACAGCTCACTGATGAAGGTCTGCCGATCGTGCCGAAATATATCAGGTCGCCGGAGCCATAAAATAATGTTTGAATTAATCAAATCTAGAACTTTGATGCTCAAATCTGCTATTGAAACATGAATCCGCTACGCAAGTGTTGTAAAAAGTTTCGTTTGAAAGCGGAACTAATAATTTGCTTCATACTGAATGAACAATGCGGTATTTTCTGACATTTCTTCAATTTGCAGAGACAAACAGCAGTGATGCGAAATGTTTTCAATTATATTATAATAAATATTTAGGAAAAGAATTCATCAGTTGCACTAATTGTCCATAATCTACTCTTAAAAAGATCTATTAAACAAGAGTTACGGAATATAGAAGACGTTGGAGATATCCCACAAACTGTCAACACATGAGAGCTCCTGTTGGACGTGCTAAATATCCACATCCCAGTTTGTGAAAGGAGTGACTTTTGTTAGAAAGTTACATCTAATGACAGTGAAAATATGCAGACTGCAAAATTGTGTCAAATTTCGAATCTAAAGATGTCGGGGGTTAGTACAAGGATATCTATGGTAGTCCCATACGTCATTGTCTTTTGTGGCTCCATGCATGGTCATCCAAAACAAATTCCTGAGGTTTGTGAGGTTGCGATTGACAAAAAGTGGAATCAAATCAAATTCTACCATAGCGGTTGAATTCTTCATTTCATTCAAAATTATATTCATGCGGAGTCGTCGGTAAATTTGCACAATAAATATCAATCATTACGCTATTTTAAATAGAATAAACATTTAAAGACACATTTAGGTGTAATGAACCTATTTGTAAAACTCAGTAAAAATGTATTCCTATCCGGATCAACCGAGCACCTAATAAAGAGAACAAATTTCCTAAAAAACAAAATGTTCCTGAAGTTACTTTTATGTAAATATTTTTGCCATTTTGTCATGAATTCATGCTGTTCATGAAAACAAGTTGTTCGTTGGTTGATTCTAGTTGCAGACAAAGACTCTAGATAAATTTTTGGTTAATATTTTTCAGGCATCTGTGCCATATAACCAGATCTACTCAGAACCCAAGATGGTGGAAGATGTAAAGACAGCATGTGAAATCTGATTAGATATCTACGATTAGTACAAAACTATCTTCTAATGTTAGCTCCTTTCTTATGTTTAGAAATTGTCCGATATCTTTGTTGAATGAATATCAGTTGCTTACAGACGTTGAACATGCAGAAATAGGAAACTCTTCAGTCTTCTAATCGTCTTTGCTGAGACATGTTTACCTGTACAAGATGCCGTTGTCTCGATGCTCCACCCACATCGAATCTCCCAGAAGAAGCTTCACTCTTGGAGATCGATAGTCATCACTGTTGATTGCTCCTATACGGACAGCTACCCTCTGAACTCCCAGACCTTCCGCCACGGCTTTCCAAACTCGAGATTCCTTCTCATAACAGGCAAAAATAGAATTTGGAGAGAGTGTTGATTCAGGCAGGAGGACAAGATCATTGTATCGAACCCATTTCCGAGGTACGGAGGTTTGGATGGTGTCCAACGACACGGATGGATTGAGCTCTTGGAACACTGCAGCGATGCGCTCACATACACGCTCATGCGGCGATGGTAGAGGAGGTCTCCGTGAACGACATTGAGAATCCTGCAGAGAGAAATGAGATGCAAGCCGGGAATACGAATTGGTGGTCTCTACTGTATCAGAGAATGTATTCCTGCATGAACAAGCATGTCAAGGCATGACAGCCTCCATGGCAGCTCTCACCAGCTCATGATCAGAGACCTACAGTGAAAGTGTTGGTGGTATATACAAGCCGCGACATTCGGACCGTCTACAGTCCTTTACTGTCCGGCCAATTGGCAGGATCATCAATCAACAGAAACTCCAAATGCTTGTGTAAAAATTACTTCTTTGTGATGTTACTTTCCTAAACAGAAGCCAATTTGGCGCACCAAGAAAGTCTGTTTATAAATGATGAGTAACCTCGCCAAAAGTGTCCGCCTCCGTTGATGCAGCAAACGGAGAATCATTTGTTTTATACAATTTGTCATCACTTATGAGTTAGTATAATACCCTTCCTAATTCTACATTTCAATAACAAATGAATTACGATAAAAGAAGCATTTCCTCTATCAGTTGTAAACCATGCACTGGTTTGTTCTGTCCTTCAGACTTCTGATAAATTTAACTGTTTACGTTCTCCATCACTATTTCGACAGGGTATCGCAAAATTTCAATGATAATGATTTTTTTGAAGATCGTAAGTTTTTTGTATAATGTACATAAAAACTAATGCATATATTTCACTAGACATTGTTTTTCTCAGATATTCTTTGGTTGAAATATGATTGAATGTGGACCTCATTGAAAAGCAAAAAATGTCCGAACAAGGTTTATAGTGCCCCACACTATCGAGTGAACGAAGCACTTTGTGAATTAAAAAATGTTGTTTTATTAGCAATTAGCGTACACATTTTAGCTCGTATAAGCGACACAATTAGCGTGGCATTTGTTTTTGCTTGCCAAACTCGTTTTCGAAAGCAAGCCAGTAGAGAAGGCGAAAAATTCCATTTCGCCAATTCCTGTGATTCTAGTTTTCACATCTCGTAGAAATACGACAACTCCTGCAACAAAATTTCATGAAGTCTGTGAAACAAAAGTCAAAGAGATGTTAGACTTCTGACTGTTGACTCACAAAGAATGATGTGAATCCCAATTGAATGAAGATAATCAGTCACTGCAATAATTTCTAGGGAGTCCGCAAAACAGATGTTCGTTTTTTTCGATCGTTTATTGTCGAGATCTTTCGACCGTTCTACACGATCATCGTCAGGAAAGTGACAAGAAGCAACTTACATGAGAACTGTTAACCAAGTTCTAACAGCTTGAAACACAGATTAAAGACACAAAGAAAAAACTAACTCTGAAGTCACAAAATAAAAGATAAGGTATGCTACTGTACACAATTAATAAGTAAGACGCTAAAAACAGAAATCAAAAAAAGAGAGTCAAAACTTCCACGAATCGCACAGATGATGCTTAGTCTTGTTCTGCGACTGAAGACGATGAGACCACAGTGACTCCTTCACAATTCGCCTTCTCCAACCCGGCTCCTTGTCCACTATCTCCATCTCGCTCACTGCTACACGATGGTTCGCCTCCACTGCGTGCTGCGCCACTTCTGATCGGAGTACATCCATATTGCGAATTGAACGCTGATGCTCTTTCTGTCTTTCCTCCAATGGGCGTTGGGTCTCTCCCACATACATCCAATCGCACCCTTCTTCTCCGCACGGAATCTTGTAGACTGAACCCAAGATCTTGACTGGTTCAGGTCTCTTCTTGACCAGAAGTGAGCGAAGAGTTGATGTTGGTTTCATGGATACGCTAACATCAACTGGATGACAAGGAATGAATTACTTCACCTCTGTCCGACTTATTTCCAGATGCCTCATTTTTTTGGCCTTCCAAAGGTTCACAAACCAGGAGTTCCAATGAGACCTATTGTTTGCATGAGGGACAGTCTTTGGTCATCTATATCAAGGAGATTGGCAGATATAATGAAGCCGTTCGTTAGAGAGGCTGAGTCTTTCATTTTGAATTCATCTCATCTTCTCAGGAAATTGGAACACCTCAATCCGACCGATGGTTATTTGGTTTCTTTGGATGTTGAATCCTTATTCACGAACGTGCCATTACAGGAGACAATTGCAGTATTTGGTTCGTTGCTTAGGCATGATGACTCCTTGTCGGAGCGGACGAAATTATCGGTGGAGGAAATTACTACTTTATCCAAAATGGTTCTTTCATCCAGCTATTTTCGTTTTGGAGAGGATATCTTCAGTCAGAAGTTGGGTGTCTCTATGGGAAGTAGCCTAGGCCCAGTCGCCGCGAACCTCTTTATGACTCATTTTGAAAAGTTGGCCATGGACAGTGCTCTTTCTGGTGGACTTCGAACACACCAGCGTGTGGGTGAGATATGTGGACGACATATTGTTAGTTTGGCCCCATTCTGATGAGGAGTTGGACTCCTTTATCTCGTTTATTAATGGTTTACGCGACTCGATTTGCTTTACCAAAGAAATGGAAGTCAACAACCGTATATCTTTTCTGGATGTGAGCATTTTACGTGGAACAACAGGTTTTACGTTCTCTGTTTTCCGAAAGAACACTCACACCGATCGCTATCTACATCGGGAGTCTTCGCATCCTCGCAGCGTCTTCAAAGGTCTAGTACGTTCCCTTTCTAACCGAGCTCAGTTAGTTTGTTCACCTGACAACGTGGAAGAAGAGAAGCTACGTGTGACGAAAGCACTCAGGAGCAATGGGTATGGTGATGCTGAGATCGAACGTTGGTGGCGCTGTGCTGATTCAACGATGGAGGGAAAGGTGAATGAGTCACGAGTAAGGCATTCGATGCCTTATGTAAAGGGAGTGTCAGAGAAGATCGCCTCGATTCTTCGGGAAGTTGATGTTAGCGTATCCATGAAACCAACATCAACTCTTCGCTCACTTCTGGTCAAGAAGAGACCTGAACCAGTCAAGATCTTGGGTTCAGTCTACAAGATTCCGTGCGGAGAAGAAGGGTGCGATTGGATGTATGTGGGAGAGACCCAACGCCCATTGGAGGAAAGACAGAAAGAGCATCAGCGTTCAATTCGCAATATGGATGTACTCCGATCAGAAGTGGCGCAGCACGCAGTGGAGGCGAACCATCGTGTAGCAGTGAGCGAGATGGAGATAGTGGACAAGGAGCCGGGTTGGAGAAGGCGAATTGTGAAGGAGTCACTGTGGTCTCATCGTCTTCAGTCGCAGAACAAGACTAAGCATCATCTGTGCGATTCGTGGAAGTTTTGACTCTCTTTTTTTGATTTCTGTTTTTAGCGTCTTACTTATTAATTGTGTACAGTAGCATACCTTATCTTTTATTTTGTGACTTCAGAGTTAGTTTTTTCTTTGTGTCTTTAATCTGTGTTTCAAGCTGTTAGAACTTGGTTAACAGTTCTCATGTAAGTTGCTTCTTGTCACTTTCCTGACGATGATCGTGTAGAACGGTCGAAAGATCTCGACAATAAACGATCGAAAAAAACGAACATCTGTTTTGCGGACTCCCTAGAAATTATTGCAATGAATAAGGATCCGTTATTTCAAACAATAATCAGTCACCACAGAACATCGAAGAGGAGTCATCCATTCATTCGATGAAAAGAAAAGCAGTCAAATCCAGAAAACGTGACATTTCTAGAATTCTAGATATGTTGAACAACTTCCATAATGCAAATAGAATAATCAAATATTCTTTTATTCTTCATCACAGTGCTGGCCAAGAATGAAGGGTGCGCCTATTTGATATTCATCAGTTTGACCTGACGTATATATGAACTCATAAGTCTGCGACACTCAGAGCGAACGCCACATGAAAGACCAAGTGACACTCCGTGCATTGGTTGTCATAAAACTTCCTTATGCGAAAACCGACATTGAAGTCTGTTACTACACATGTGTCGTTCGCTGATCATTCTGAAGTCGGGAGAAGTGTAAGATGCTCCTGAAATTCCCCCCCCCCATAAATATTGAGTTGAGTTGCATCCTCAGTTGAAATGGGAACAGACCTGAATAGCTGCCATTTCATCCAATATCAGGAATCATCAGCAGGCCTAGTTCACATCTCTCAAAATCGACACAACTCCCTGTTTAAAGTTGCAGCTATGCCCGGGGGGGGAACTAAGCCAGCTGATGTTTCCTGATATTGGATGAAATGGCAGCTAGTCAGGTATGTTCCCATTTCAACTGAGGATGCAACTCAATATTTAACTATTCTTTTTACATTGTGTTTGCAAAAAGCAGTATTTATTAATTATTGCAGGCGCATTAACTTAGGCGACTTACCCGTTGTGTGTTTAAAGTGATATTTAATGGATACTCGTAGAAATTTCACTAACTAGCTGATTGCAACTCTAACTTTGATCATCTATTGTTACCAAGTACCACACTAAGTAAACAAACCTAATTCTTTATGCTCTATATTGTTTTTTGACTCATACCTATACACGTCCACAGCATGCGTTATCTGATGATTATAAGCCGACTTCAAAGCCGGCGCAGTGGCCTTGTGGTTGAGTGTTTGCTCCGTGCTCGGGAGACCTGAGTTCAAAACTTGGTTCAAGACTTTTTAAGTTGTTGCACCATGCAATCTTGCTAGACACAGCACATAAGAATGAGTGCGGGAAAAAAATTCTCTTCCACAGTGCTTCCGAACAGAAACAAGGTTAATTATATTTTTCATTTGTGATCAAATCATAATGATAAATGGAATAGTATCATTCACCGCATTTAACATCAATCGTTTTACCAAAGGCTCTTGTATTATGAATAGTATTGTTATCCTGAGAATTCTGAACACTTTTTCGAAAATTATTTAAGGGTTTTAAGCCAAGCTGCTAAAATCAAATGTGGCAAAGTGACCTTTTATTGCAAATTTTTCCACCGTTAAGACAGACTTATCAAGCAGATACAATGTTGAGAAGGAACACATAAAAATTCAAAAATCAGTGATTGATATTCTGTGCATTCCACCCTGTTATTCAATGTAGGACATAGTCTTTTGATAAGCACAGATTCTCGAAGTAATCATTTACTTGTAAAATATTTTCAAATTCCCGTTCACATTGCTTCTTTTGTTGATTATCTGAGCAACTTTCAAGTCGTCGTTTTCTTTCATTTTTCACAATGTTCAGTTTCATTTCTGTTGGTAAAGCAGAAAGAATACCAATCACTGATTTTTGAATTTTGATGTCTTCCTTCTCAACATTGTATCTGCTTGATAAGGCTGAAACGCTGATCGTCTTAACGCTGAAAATTTGCAATAAAAGGTCACTTTGGCACATTTGATTTTAGCGGCTTGGCTTAAAGCCCTTAAATAAATATAACAAATGCTGCTTAAAATAAATTACATCTTGCTAAACACTCTTTTGTAAGAAAGAAGAATGTCACAGCAGCGTCGAAAAACTTGTGGGGTCAATTTGCATCGAAGTTTGAATTTAGCTAATTTGATCTATGGTCAAACCATCGAGAATCGAGACAAGTTCAAAAACATGTGCCTCACCCGTCTACTACCCGGAGGAATTACATGTACATTCTGAACTTTCATTGATTATAATCAATTGAAATGATTGAGGAGTCAACATTCAGTTATTTGGGATTAAGGATCGTTTCAATTAAAATTTCTCCTATCAATTGTTTGAACCTGATGAACAAGTCCTCGTTCAGAATTCTTGGTCAAAGCAATCCGTAGGAGTTCCTGATAGTCGCATCGAATCGCAATTGCAACTCATGCAGAGTTCCATAACATTCAGATAAACACAATAACAAATTCCATCTGGATTTATCCAACACGATATTCAATGTCATCAATAACTTTGCTGCAAACATCAATCCCATCCAAATGGACGTTTTCAAGTTCCCTCATGTAGACAACATGTGTTGCTCGTATTGAAACATTTGCATCTGAGTCACCAGGCTGTCAGCATATGTTCGTTATCACGAAGGATGTAATATATTACTGCGTTCTTACGAAGTGTCAACAAACCTGAAACTATCATTTAGTGTTAATGATGCAGCAATAATCTGTTTACGGACGAATCATTGCTCAGTGGACGAAATCGAGTCATTCTCGTGCGAAATCTTAGAAGAATTAAAAGTAGGCCTAGTCAACAAGTGCTTTAGACATGATTAATTGCGGCGCTCAACAGATTCTTCACTTCTCCTTTTGAGATCTACAGACACCATACAGCGACAATGCTAATCCGGCGTCAATGATCTGGTGCAAATCAGAGTAGCACTCGCATCTTATCTGACAGTTATCAGTTCGCGATTTGTTCCTCAGAAACTAATTGTCTGTGCTCATCACCGCATCCGATCTTTCTTACTGGGAGATCAGAGGGGCAAGAAACGCGACATTCATTCATTATGCACGTCTGAGGCAATCCCGAAGTACTGAATTCCTAATCTTGGTTTAGCAATACATATGCACTGCATGACCTGTCTGAAATTCAACTGTGTTGTATTGCCGAGAATAAAGGCCTATCTAATCAGTTGCACTAGTTTTCATGATAACCACAACAAGAGTCAGTACTAGGGTGTACAATCCCGGAGCAAAATATGAATCGCGCGATTGAGAATGCACTTTTAGATTCATACAGATTGCGAATTCTGATTGTAAATCTTTATTTATGATTAGGAATGTGAGCAATTTCTTAAATCACTATTTTTAATGAAGCAACTCATGTAAGATGCGTTCATATTTTACGAGATGAGAGATTTTTAAAAAATATGCTTTCACGTATTCTACACTTGCACAAAATTTTCTTGTTCATTTCATTTAAACATTGACTACATGATCAAGAGAGACGATCTGAAGAATAACAAAATTGTAGGTTAGCCAACCGAAACTCTAACGAAGTCATACTTGCATGAATGCACATGTCATTCACGGTGCGATCGGTGATGCGATTTCTGACATTCGATGCAAGGTCCCAGCGACGTTGAAGGCACGCTCGCACTCCGCGCTAGTTGTTGGCTGAGTACGAAGCCATCCAGCCACAAATTATAAGAGCTTACCTCGGACCTTTGATGTAAGCATAGAGGTCGGATTGATAGATATCTATGTTATCTAGAGCTGACATGAAATACCTCCAACATGTACACTGTTCATACAGGAGACTATTAATAATGCACAGTCATCTGTGAATGTGTAACTTAGTGTTATATCGTTTGCAAATGTGGCTGTGGACTCATCAGAAGGATAACTCAAACTATATCAAGTCAGCCATCTCTCCACACATGATGATGGCATCCTAAAAGTTGAATGATTAGCGATCTGCAGTGGTACATTGCTACCCCTCGCCTACTACCCCTTCGTACATCATTTACAGCAAAAAACTGAGCATATTCGCTGGGAGACATATATTTCGATTCGATGTTCGATTCTCCAAGATCTAACAAACTTCGTTGTGAGATCCACAACTTCTGTCCAACCTGAAGGGGAATTATGTACACACAAGTATTGGAAACGGCCACTGTTGGAGTTGTTCTCTCCATAGAAAAATGACGATTAGCGACAAATCCAGCAGAAGCATATTTCATAAATACAAACACAGTAGGAAGCCAGATGAGATCGTTTGAACTGGGAAAACAGATGAAAATTGAACGAGTAAGTGTTTAACTTGGACAATTCAGTTTTAGATCGATTACAATTTCCTTTAACTACAATTCATTTTAAAGAAGAATAATCGGAAGACAGAACAAAAAATAACATCTCACTAGTACAAAATTAATTAGCGAACTATTGAGACAACTCACAATTTGAATCAAAGAAGAATTAAGCTATTTAGAGATGTGGCCTTTAGTCAGTCTTCATCTCTTGCACAAATGCACATGGTCGTTGCAGACTTTTTCCAAATAGTTGAAGATCACAAAAGTTGCAACTGCTCTGCATTAGCACTTACCCATTCATTCAAAATCACACTCACATACAATGCAAAGGTAGATAATCCGCTGAAGTTATCTTCGAGAATATGTACAGAAAAACAATCGCCCAATTTACATTCAAATTCACTTCAGCCGTACCGTCCCATATGTACAAAACCTCATCTACGTTTGATTGTATTTGTTGAAGCTGAAACCAAAGTGTGCGTTGCCTTTAAAACAACGAAAACTAGCTTAATTATCACGGAAGCTGATTCCTATACAAAACTAAGGGCAACATAGATGATATAATCAACATAGTCTTCTTGAAACAAGCCATTGTAAACACTTCTAAAATATACGTTTTGATTTGATATATAAAAGTAGATTCTCCTATCATTAGATAGTTTGATTAATGTAGAAGAGTATGTTGAGCTCGCTCTGAGATGAGTGTCAGCAGCCGACCTAGGAAGATTCAGCCGAACACCCATTGTCAGGAGCCATTGACATGTCCTATGCTTGCTGATTTGATAAAAATAGTTTGATACGCTGATTGCAACATAAAGCTGTACGAGACCTTGACAGTCCCCTAAAACAACGGAAACAAACAACTAAAAGGAGAGAAGTCTTACACATGAATTGCCGTTTAATAAAAAGGTAAAAAATGAACAAAATAACAAGGACACAGAACACACCGACCTTCAACTCAACACTTTTAGTGCTATTTTACAATTACATTCTATCACTTCTCTATCACTTAATAGTTTATTAAAAAAGAGAGAAAAGTTCAAGTTGAGAGACTTGTACAAAGAAATGCATGACTGTCTGATGGTTCATGAGATCGCAATGTCACTTTTGTCGATTAGCTTTCTTCTTAGCACGAGCTTCAGATTTGGCTAGAGGACGTGAGTCAAAGTACTTCTTCAAGCTCTTGTTGAGAGGTTTCTGTACGGTCTCCTCTTCTTCAGAAGCATCCAGCTTCGACCGCCATTGCCGCAAACCCGACTCTGACAAGGATCTGTGAGGTAGGAATGCTTCGGCGTCCACATCGGAGCTGTCATCAGATATCACGAGGCCCATCGCCTGCCTTTTCGCTCTGAAAATGAAAACAGAGAAACTCGAAGCAAAAGACAGAGATGGTGACCAGTCGTGGGACTGAAATCTTGGTAAGATGATTCAGTATAAGAGGATCATTTCTCCTCTTTAAAATAATGGACAAAAATCTCAACAGGAAAAGCATTCTAGTTTCATTGTTTACAACCAATTATCGTTTTTGAGACTTGGCTGGTCGAGATGAAATAGTCCCCTTTCTGTGATGTTACCTCAAAGACCTAGTCAATGGGGGTGATTCAAAAGTTGTCGGAGTAAAGTGAAAAAACGACTTCTTAACAAGTAGAAGCATTGTTGATTCCTGACGTCATAGGGTACTTTTAGCAAGAATATTCCTGTTTTAGGAATTCATCGTTTTATGCTAAAACCAGCGGTGGGACCTGAGTACAGCCTTAATAAGATATTTAAGCCTTAGAGCCCACTAATGGGTCTCTTAAAATCTGCATTAAATCAGTGATCGCATATCGAGCTACATGTAACGCGTGCTATGGATGATTGGACTAGCGCTTACGTATCAACCGACGCTCTTAAGCACTTTCTGTAAAAATACAACATCTCAAGCATTATTAAAATGTCACGTCTAAGTAGTAGCGAATTTGAACAGGAAAACAATTGAAATAATTTTTGGCCAGCCTACGCAGACCGATTCGAATTTTGAAGCGTCGCAGGTACCTACTCCTATCCCTTCGTCACCCCCATGAAGCCCCTGATCACTCCATGAAGTCGTTCCGAACCCTTCGTCACCTCATGACACCGTCCCGTGACCCATCATCACCTCATGACACTGCCACGAACCCCTCGTCACCTCATGACACTGCTACGAACCCCTCGTCACCTCATGACACTGCTGCGAACCCCTCGTCACCTCATGACACCGTCCAGGACCCCTCGTCACCTCATGACACCGTCCAGGACCCCTCGTCACCTCATGACACCGTCCCGGACCCCTCGTCACCTCATGACACTGCTGTGAAACCCCCCCCCTCATGACACCGTCCCGGGCCTCTCATCAACTCATGACACTGTTGCGAACCCCTCGTCACCTCATGACACCGTCCCGGGCCCCTCATCACCTCATGACACTGCTACGAGCCCCTCGTCACCTCATGACATCGTCCCGGACCCCTCGTCACCTCATGACACTTCTGCTACGAACCCCTCGTCATTCTTCATGACACTGCTGCGAACCCTCTTACGTGCACCTCATGACATCCGTCCAGGACCCATCGTCACCTCATGACTATCAGTCCGAGACCCCTCGTCACCTCATGACACTGCTGTGAAACCCCCCCCCTCATGACACCGTCCCGGGCCTCTCATCACCTCATGACACCGTCCCGGGCCCCTCGTCACCTCATGACACTGTTGCGAACCCCTCGACACCTCATGACACCGTCCCGGGCCCCTCGTCACCTCATGACACTGCTACGAGCCCCTCGTCACCTCATGACACCGTCCCGGCCCCCTCATCACCTCATGACACCGTCCTCGGGCCCCTCGTCACTCACTGACATCACGTCCCGGCCCCCTCATCACCTCATGACACCGTCCCGGGCCCCTCGTCACCTCATGACACCGTCCCGGCCCCCTCATCACCTCATGACACCGTCCCGGGCCCCTCGTCACCTCATGACACCGTCCCGGGCCCCTCGTCACCTCATGACACCGTCCCGGACCCCTCGTCACCTCATGACCATGACTGCTAGCGTAACCCCTCATTCACCTCATGACACAGCTGCGAACTTCCCCTCGTCAACCTCCAGTGATCACACTGCTTCGCGAACCCCTCGTCACCCTTCATGACACTGCTACGAGCCCCTCGTCCACTCATCCCCCCCCCCCTCATGACATCGTCCCGGACACCACTCCGCTCACCATCATGACACTGCTACGATCAATCCCCTCCATCACCTTCATGCACTGCTTTGCGAAAAACCCTCGTCTCATCCTTCTTCATCGACACTGCTACGAAACCCCCGCCCGTCCACCCCTCAATGGACACTGCGCTGAGCGAACCCCTCGTCACCTCTATGACACTGCTTTTTGGCGAACCCCAATTCGTCACCTCTATGACACTGCTATTTTTTTTAGCCCCTCGTTCACCCCTCATGACACCGTCCCGGGCCCCTCGTCCACCTCATGACAACCGTCCCGAACCCCTCGGTCACCTCATGACCAACCGTCTCCGGACGCCCTCGTCTACCTTCATTGACACTATGACTCGCGAACCTTCCTCATCACCTCATTGACACTGCTGCGAACCTCCTCGTCACCTCATGACACATCTGCATTGGCGAACACCTCTCGTCACCTCATGGCCACTGCTACGAACTTCTCTCGTCACCCTCATGACAAAATGAGCTACGATACCCCTCGTCACCTCATGACACTACCCTACGAACCAACACCTCAGTCATCATCATGGTAACGCCCCGGACTCACACCTGATCACGACCTGCATGAGTAAACCCCCCCCATGGTGAAACCTGCTCACCGCTTCGGTTTCCGATGAGATGAAGAGTCGATCATCATCAGCTGATTGACTGTCTCCTTTCCTCGATGAACTCAGTCGTCTCTTGTTCTTGTTCTGATTCTCTGCAGGGAATTCTTCATCCAATAAAGTGTTCTCATCAGGTTCGAATTCATCTTCCATCATCTCTTCATCTAAGCTGTCGTTATCATCAGAGGTGATCACCTTGCCGCGATTCACTGGTATGCTTCTTTCCTCTTCATCCTGTGAAAATGGAAAGATCATTAGAGGAAAGGCTTATTACGTCACAAATGACATGACTACGTGCATATAAAGAAAATACCAATTACGAATAACAGTGAAAGAAACTACATCAGAACAGAATCACAATAACAGTCTTCCATGATCGATTATCAAACACAAGTAAGCAAACACGAAGAATAAGTGGAAGAAAAAAAGAAAATAGAAGTAGTAACAGGTTCACGATACTGGTTTGAACATGGTATTCATTAAAAACATCGTAACATGAAAATTATCGTAAATGAAAAACATCGTATTTAGGATTCTATGGATGGACATAAATTAGATATCTTTTCCATTTGATACCGGATATGTTGATTTTTATACCAAAATCTTGGATTCCATGTTGAAATTACTTGGGCAGTCCCTGACTTGGGGATGCTTCACAATTATGAATTTTTCATTTTTCATTTTCGATATTTTTTATTTACGATGTTTTTAAATTACGATATTATTATTACGATGTTTTCATATACGATATTATCTGTTTACGATGTTTTTCATGTTACGATGTTTTCACATAGAACCCTTGAATTTCGATCACTCCGTTCGATGTGTTGCGTTTTGGTACGAAGAATGCTAAGAACCACTCTCCTGCAGATGCAATAAGTTTGACTGATGTTTCTAAAAACTTGCTTATCAATTGACTCAACTTGAAGAAGCAATTATCAACATTCAATTGTGAATGTCCGCATGGGCTTTCAAAGATCACAAATGACAGACAAACGATAAATGTGGTTAGGTCTCAGTTAGATCAATGTGCTTGACCCAACAGAAAACTGCATTATAAAGGCCTCGAGTCACCAGTTCAGTGCTAACGTTACACTATGAAAATCCTTAAACCATTAACTAGTCTCATTATCTCTCAAGATGGATCCTTTACAAAGCGCTAGACTTCTATATAACTAGGATTACTATGACTTTTACATAGACTACTGGTCCTTGATAGTGGCTATTGAAGGACGCTTAAATAAAAACCACTTGTCCTTATCACGGAGAACAGCTAATTACTCCATAATACGTGAGTAATTATTCTCACTCCTAACAGACCGCCTCGCACCAGGCATCCCACATCACAGTCTTCACCAAATCATCGGAACAACCCGTAGAAAACTTAGTGTGTGATATGCACATCTTTGAAGCATTTGTGACTGAATATTTTTTTTTTTTTTTGTTCTTCAAACTATTCCTGGATGCTTGGGAACGCTGACATTCCCACTGCTGTTTTCAAAGTTCCTCATCAAATGAAGACATGAACAAATATCATCG
Source organism: Prostheceraeus crozeri (assembly GCA_907163375.1). NCBI lineage: Eukaryota > Metazoa > Platyhelminthes > Polycladida > Euryleptidae > Prostheceraeus > Prostheceraeus crozeri. The sequence continues at coordinate 48,581 of CAJQUW010002911.1, read as the reverse complement.
GTCAAACGGAACATCCAGTGCCTAAAAAGGAAGAAATATCACTTCCACTCTCTGAAGACCGCCGCCGCGTTACAAACACCGCTTGCGTATGAGAGGGGCAACGTTATTTGTATGAACAAACGAAGCGATCGAATACGACGATTGTGCCTCTTGAGCTTTGTCTAGCATGTGAATTGAGAAGAAATCGATCAAATCATTTTTCGAAAGACACATGAGTGACTCACAGAATCAAATGCTCTTCCGTAAGCTCTAACCATTACTGTGAGCATCGAAGAGTTTCTACAAACTCCAGATTCCACCAAGAATTGAACAGTTTTCAAGGCGTCACATCTACAGATGAAAGAAAAACGTGCAAAGCACTATGCCAATAACAAACCCGACTCTAGTTCGATAGTGCTAGTAAAATAAGACGAGAGAAACGGCTTATCTTACTTGTAATTAACTGTTGTTACTTTGTAAAACATTATCTAACAGATCAGTGTAGTTAATTCAATATCCGTAAATGTGAACAAAAAGAAGGAAATTATCACATTCTCACCATCATCTGGAACACATCTTACGTCTCTCCTTCTTCATTCGCATCGTCCTCGTTCTTTCCCATCTGCAATTTGCCGTAGTTCATTCATCCCTTCGTGTACGGTACGTGTCGGATGGAAGTCACTGAAGGGAGGAACGACATCATCACCGTCTCCAACAGTTGTTCCTGAAAATGAGGAATGAGGACAACTCTAATAACACCGTTATTTAATGACTGTTCGGGATATCTCACCAACTGCCTTCTTATCATTGAGATCTGAGTCATAGATCGGCGCATTGTGCTCCACGTTATACACAACATCATTCTCGTGGGCTCTCTGCTTGCAGCAGCACATCGAAACTTGGTTTGCAATAGTTTGGCGATTTTGCAGGTGGCTCCTGCAGTATAATTCCCGCAACTCTGAAAGTAAATTGACATCATCGGTCGATTGATTTCAAACAGCGGTTTCCACCGACAGCGACATTCCCAGAATCAGCGGCGATGCGGAGTTCCCTATCATCTCTCCTTTGATACAAGATCTTCCGGGTGCGCAATAATATATAACAAGTTATTTCTCTTATCTCAACTAAAAAAACTGGTGACCTTACATCATAGACTCATTATTGGCCTACCTGAAACTATTTTTACGGGATCATTTGCTCTCCTCCCTCTGTAGCAATATATCAATCAATTTTCGCGATGAATCGTTCATCAAATGTCGCTTTCAGTTGGATGCATGCGGCTCAGCTCCTCTCATCTTCTTAATCCGTGCTTCACACGGTTTACCCCAATCTCTACCAGGCAGGAAAATCCCTCATCCTTCTTCAAAAAATATGAGTACACTTTCGATTTTAATATGCGCTTTGGAGGAGCCATCACACACGATTAACGTTAGGGCAAGAGGCAATGTTCTCAAACAAGCCAGCATTTCATTTTTGTCTCTGATGTGACCTATGACGGGTAAGTGTGATCGAGGCTAGGAAGGCTTGTCTTCTCTACTAAATCACCGAGTGAAAAGACAATCCTTTTTTCACTATCACGGTTCATTCCCTCAACTATTACAAGCCTTGCATGCAGCAAGGCTCTGTACTTTTGGTTGACGGTGAAAGTTGACATCAAGACAGTGGACAATCTTTCATTACATCGAGGATAAAACTCAACTCTTCTCTCGTAAGATGTTTCTCGGGTCTAGCTATAGGCCGGAGTCTGGAGTCCTATCATTTGACAGGACTCCGACTCCAGCAAAAATGATAAGACTCCGGGACTCAGACTCCGCATCCCTGATTTAAATAGACCAAAGATTGATTGAAAAAACTGAAAGTAGAAACTATATTCTCAACAGGAGGATACTAGATCAAGCGGATCTGTAGCAGTCTAATGCACTTCACCTATCTATGCCGTGAGTCTAGAGTCAGTTTCTAAATTCGAGGATCAGATCATGTATGATTTTGATCTTTTATTCTTTCCTCATTTTCACTGGCTGTTGTCCATTAGGCGTCAGGCAAATTGGACCACTTCCCCCACCGAGCAGCTGATTGAAGACATCCGTTCCGTATGTCCTATCACACCTGGACAATTCCTTGTAGCGATTACAATGAACGAATAATGTAAAACACTTATGCGAGTCGAACAACGGAAACCGAGACTTCGGTTACAGACGTCAACGGCCACAATACGAATTTATCCATAGTTGCGATTGTAAAAAGTCGTAATGGGCACCACACTCTATTCATGGCATTGACATCTTACATTATTCGAGATAGTCGTTTCACATGCGACAGAAAAATGTAAAGATTCAACATTAAATTCATCCATAAATCAAGTGAACAGTATCGACGAAGATAGTCTCTCTCATCATGGTTACTCCTGATTCCGTTTTCACATAAGACTCGATCTGCTGTTAATCTAAGAATTGCAATCGAACTATCAGTTGAGTTACTTCTAATTCGAAAAATTGAATGCCACCACTTCTAATCTCGCGGACTCTACTCCTTCCATGAGACATCTTAAAATTAGACGATCTAGCAACTAAAGCTACTATCAATTTCAACTTATCTCTAAGATGAAGCTGTGTGGAACAAGACAGTCTAGTTAATTAACATATTAACTCTCTACCAGAATATCAAATTAATTCACTCTGAAAACTAAGGAATTATACGCTAAAGATCATTGAGTCAATCGAATATGAAGAAACTCTACAAATACATGCTGCTCTAAACGTAGAAAACTCAATACGGTTTGTTGTGCGTTCCTACGTGTGTCCCCAACTGAACCAAGTCACCGGCCGTCACGGTTCCTGTTAAAACACACGAACAATTATTCAGTGTTAGATTTTGTAATCCTAGTGTTAAGATGAATGGATATGAGAAGCATAGAATGGTTTACCGTCGCTACTCCCCCATACTGGGGGCTTGGACGGTGCTGACATGGTTAGACTTTGATTTGGAGCATTATGATCTTTTAGTCCGGATGCCCTTCCTGATGACCTCCAATAACACTTTCGGGGCTCGAACTCTGAATGTAAAAGCATCGTTAGGCAATGCACTTGTCACTGTGCCACGGAGACCCACATAGAATAGGGACGATATAGATTGATACACACCGACGTTTGCCAAAAACACTTCAAGTTACAGTCAATGATCTCTATTTGAACAGCTCTTCTGCATTTGAGAATGCCAGTCTCGGCTCGCGAAACGACTCGAGATGTGTATGTTGTAATTTTTTATCAATCTAGTGTAAATCACTATACAATTTAGCAGAGTAACTTATTTCATAGAGGAGACGAATACTAGTCACAATGAAACATCGGTGTGTATGAAAGGGTTGATTTGAAGAGTTACTTGATCGTCTGCTCTAACACACTTCCATAGAACAGATTTCTAGTCTCCATTCAATCAAAACCATCTAGTACTCGTTTACTGGAATCCATCTCTTTATCTATATCTCAATTTCGTGCATCTCTGAGCGTTCTTCCTCAGATTTTTAGAGGATTCTGCTGTATGCAAGGAGACGCACAGGGAAATTTGTGGAGTGAAGTCTCACAAAGGGACCGACTTTCCAGTGGACAAATAGGAATGTTTTGACTACATGAATATTCTCTACAAAAATCGATCTTGCCGGATGAGATACGCGTCAAATTGTTCCATTTATATCGTAATCTGATTACGTCACATTCTTGACGATTCAACATTCTATCACTGTGATCGATGAGCAGTGACCACTCTTCCCAAATCAGTCTTCTTAAAATGCTAACTTCTTGAACTTGAGGATTTTCCTATTTCTGGTTGGAAACACAGCAGACATGTCGTTCAACTACAAGCCTGATCTTAAGCAACGACCCGAGCCTCCTTTAATTGCAGACGAACATTCATTGACGTGTTAATTAAATTGAAGAAATTATTCAGCCGGTCAACATTCACCTTAGCCACACAAGTAACAGCAGAAAACTACATGATCTAATAAATACATTGCTGCCTACACAGTCACAAATTTGGTAATTTAAAGTCAGAGCTAGTCAAAGATTGTGGCCACTTATGTACCGCGTCTAGAAAATAGGAAATTTCGATCAAATTGCGTCTCTCTTAAAAGCGCAACAAGACAAAAACAACTACCTGAGATTATCAGAATATATCAGAACGTTTATTTAGATACCGGATAATACGCAATTATCAACTCAATCGAGGTGATCGTTTTCAGAAATTTAAGATTCAGGGTCTATTTAGTAGAAAAATATACCTTCTCAAACAGCAGTTGTCAAATTCATCAACACTGTTCCAGGCTTCCAAGCACTAGCTCTCAGCAATTGGTGGCTAATTACAGAAATATTGATAGTTGAAAATTCTAGAAGAATTAGAGAAGTTAAGATACAGATATGGGGGATGCAATATGTACAATGAAGCCCTCAGTAGATAGAATGAATTGGAGATATGTGAAAAATTCACGAGCGCAATTCTCTCTATCGGCTAAAAGTAGAAATTACACTTAAAATTGAGACGATAGATCAATCAGAAGACCAAGACATAGACATACGCAGAAATATGTCAGACTAACCGAGGTTAAACAGAAACCTTTGACATTTTCTTGACTCTTCCGTCTTGAGGTAAGTGAAAAGCCTATTGTTATTTTTTTCTTTAATTACTTATTTACTAGATTTTATTTTTTTGCTTATTATAGCTCATTATTTTTTTTTATTGCTGCCATGGCCGTTGAGAAAAGGGTCTGACCACGAGACGTCGGCTGTGTTACAGATTTTTTTTATTTCGTCTCATTATTTAGCTTGGCATTAACATTTACTTCGGAGAGAGTAAAAACTGATTCTTTTTCACTCTTCCATTCGAAAGCTTATTGACACATGCCCCTACTTGAGTGCTGCGCGCATAATTAAGAGAATAAACTGTAGCTGCAGCCACTGAATTATTACATCTGATAAATGTTCTTCAAGTGCCATTATTTCGAATATCTTGTCATTCACTTCTCGCCTCTTTGACTCATCATCATGAGACATTAGCGCCCTACATATTCTAGGAAAGCAGATCGATATTTGCCGTGAGGCATTGATATTCTCTACCAGTAGCTCGTTACAGGGAGTCCATCACTCTGCATCACCGGACACACTCCGGTCACGCAGCTTGAGGTTGAGAAAATCGCGAAAGCATGACGGCAAGGTTGAGCGGCGATTGTGTCATCTCCATTTCCGCGCCACTGCGATTGTCCGCTTGTCTGCAAGTCCACGATGTCGAACTACATCGATGATGAATGGAATCGACTGGGTATTCAGCAAGATTCGCGGCTGAAGACAACAAGTTCAACATCTCCAGACAATGAAATCGAAGAGGAATCCATCGAGCGAAGGGACACAATCGCAGAGAATCGCAGCGTATGCCTTCCAATGTTCTGAACTATACAGGATAAATCACGGACAAGTGAACTCAGTTACTATCACTGTTTGTGTTGAAGTATGTTGAATAAGGAAATCGGCACCAGAGACTGGAAGGGAGCGAATGTACTGCCAATTGTGTAGACGCTCGGCCAGCGAATTATCTCCTCGAGGTTGTGGAGAGATAGCTTTCCTAAGATCTGAGCCGGGCCATGTTCTGCACGTGCATGTAAGCGAAATGAAAATGACCTCTATTCAAATCGCTGTTCCAAGACTGAAGGTCAGAGTTCCTTCCATCAGTCCGAATAGCAGTGGTCTCAATGTTAATCCGTCTCTCCTTACTTCTGAACTCTTCTGCAGTTCTTCACGAGAATGCAGTATACATGTTCTTGAAGAAATGAGTGGACACGAGGTTGATAATCCATCTCGGTCGTTTGTTAAAGCTTATACTCTTCGCCGCGCGATCGCGAATTCTCTATCTCAAAACAAATCAAGAAGCCAATCAGGGGTGGGCCAACTTTTGTGAAGTGGTGTTTCACACAAGCACGGCTGGCATGGAATAAACAGATGTTTTAACCCTATCTGGCCTGGGGAGGGGCCGATTCGGCCCCGCCCTAGATACTTTTTAATTCCACAGCTAAACGTCTTTGTGTGAGAAGTCTACCTTCCGTGACTTTTCCCAACTTTTAATTGCGCATCTTTTGGGAGTAAAAGATTTAATTTTGGCCGTACGAGCTAAATTGTAAAACTTGTTACGAACGCGTAAAAATCGTTTGAATTTACCTTCTGCTCTGCATTTCAAACTTTTTCTACGAATAAATTAATGTAGTGTTGCATAATAGACACAAATTAAAGCTGATTTTGTGAATAACATCAATGCTTTTTATCAATATGATATTTAGGGAATAGTATTTGGAATGCTTCTTTTTAGTCCTATATTCCTCCATACTTATCTACTCATGAATAAATAGTAGAATAATGAACATTTCCTCACATTTTTTACACGAATAATGACAACTTTTTGGAACAACAAAAACGCATCATTGCGCAATATTACTGCGCATCCTTCATTTGTCTTCATTTAGGTTTCTTTGTGACACATAACTATTCTAGCTAATAATAGATAGCCAATTTGGAAATCTGACAAATTCTCGCACGATGAGGAAAAATAAGACTTTTTACTGTTCTTCAAATGTTTGAAATGTGAAATACTAATTTCATACCAGCATTATCGAATACCATGTATGAATTAAAAGCATTATAAATTAGCATTAGCGATATAGCAAGAAACATGCCCAGATAGAACACTTTCGCGCTATGTTTTAGTATCACTTTAACATTCCGAATAGCGATTGGTTTTGCAAACCAATCTTAAACTCTCTACACATCTAATCTAATTTGAAAAAAAAATGCACTTTCAAATTTTGAATTGCTATTTATAGCATGGAGAAATTAAAGTTTTGAAAAACCGACTCCACCACTGAAAAGATCATGTCCGAAATATAGTATGCATGTAATTTCATTAAATTTGAGCATTTAGTTTCATTTTGAGCATTAAATTTGAACACGTTCAAAATGACGGTGAAAACTTAGGATTTTCTCAAATTTCGGAAATTTATATCCAGAGACAATTAGTTGCTCTTGTTCATATTTCGTTTTTCTTTAATTGTTTCAAGTAGATGACTTTATACTGGTATTTGACTTCTCTCATCTTTTGAAATTAAGAGTACTAGAATAGGTGACACTAACATCAGTATCTTGTGACATGCTTCTCAATTCTCTACAATCCTATTGTATACTCCCCTACACAATTTTTCTCTAACAAACACTAAAATAATCAGCAATCTCAGCAATCATGAAACTGCTCTGAACATGGAGAAGATTCTGGAATGAGTCCATGATCATCGGATTATTGGCTGAGCGGTAATTCTATTTATACACGAAATGAAGCTGTCCTATTTCTTCGCAAACTAGCAAAAACATTTATCACATTTAAATTCATGAAAATGAAACACTTCACAATGGCATTCAAATTTTCCTTATACAGAACAATCCGATCCGGATAGAAGTTCTCAAGATTCTTCAATGAATTATATTCACGGACGTTCTGCTTGGTAACAGGCGGTTCTTGCTCAGTTGAGATCTTTCGGAAACTCCAAGAATGTCATTGGAAATCTGCACGCTCCAACTCCATCTCTGTGGATTTTTCACCATTTCAGAAAATGATTCCGTTCCTCAATGCATGATATGAAAAAATTACTTTGAATCAACTGTTTCTGAGTAAACGCGATTCTGACCGTATTTGGAAGGTTGGAGTCATCCAGAAAAAATGATTGGCCTGCTCAACATCATCACGGCCCCCGGACCTGGGTTTGGGTGAAACCAACCCCAACCCTAACCACAGCACCAGAAATTATAATTTGGAGCCCTTTGTGGATATGCTGAATATCATCCGATACTGCAAATAATGTTGACAGTAGCCCTCCAGATGTACTTGGTCCTTAATGTCAGCACTTGAGGTTCCTGAGGCTATGAACAAACTATGCTGCTTTAGTATTCTTTTTAGTATTCCACACACTTTCTATGAAGGACAAAAGAAACCAACCCAACCAAAACAGGTTGAACGGTTGCTTTTCTAAGGTGTGCAAGGTGCAGGCTCCACACAATATCGCGTAAATCGTTAGCTCGAAGACAAACCTAGGACTGATTCGACGAATCTTTTAATTATCTAGAAACCAAACGCTAGTTGTCTTGATACTGTACAAGATTGCACGTTTCGCGGAAGCGTTCTACGAATATTGCAATATTTTGTGGTGTCCACATAAAGTGAAAAATGTTACTGATCGAGAGCGTTCAGAGACGTATGTCCAAATCTTTATATCATGTAAGTCATTTAGAATACCGCGACAGACTCCGCACTCTTAACTTGTTGTCACTCAAAGCTCGTAGGCTACGTTACCATCTCATTTGTTTGTAGCAAAATGTTCTCATAGACAAATTGCGATTTTGATAACATGCATGATTTTTTTGAAAATTTTCAAATGTGTCAATTACTTCGAGGTAACCATTTTCGTATGTGTTCAAAACGTCACCATCATAATTACATCGACAATACTTCTTTACAGTTTATATATCCAAATTTTGGAATATGTATGTCGGATGAAGAAATTAATGTTCTCCTATCAGTCTGTCTTTTTTAAAAATGTAATTCGCAATCTGTTTGACATACTTGATATATTTGGTGATGGCTGTACTGCAATGTAGCAAATTTTTCGTGCACAATTCCACTGTAAATTTTTCTCCAATGTTGACGTGATGATATGATTTATTCTGCTATGCCCTTTAATTGGGTCATGTATTTTCTTGTGAAATACAGATATTATTATTATTATTATTAATGACCTTGGGATCTGCACATGCTGTCATAGCTAGCAGACACCCATTACCGACTGAGACTGCTCAACATCTAGATAGACACAGGAAAGAACTTATGTCATCAATTGTTTCTCTGAAGATCACCGTATGAATTGTGTGATAACGGAAAGGGTGAACACTTAAGTTGGCAGCATCGACAGCTTACGTATCTCTTAAGAAGTGCAGTTTATATAACTGGAATAACAGATTGAGGAACACAATAAACACTTCATCTTATCATCTACTGTCGTTTTTGATGAACGGAAAGGATTGTTAGTAGTTGAAATTCGTACAATTAAACATCTGGACTACTACCGAATCATTATCAGCGAAGTTTGTGACCAATGCATTCAAACTTCGTCTGAGAATTATATTTTGTTCATGCTTCATAAAATATCAGAACCCTTTCTTTGTACATCATAAAACAAGCGCAGCTATTCGAGGTTAGAAGACAGCTCTCGACTTTGTTTTTCTTGAAGGGGTCTTCTTAAAAATGAAGTAAAAAGACTCTTAAGGAGTAGGCCTGCAGGGGTTAAAAAGCACCATTTATTAATTAGTACAGGCGCACTAACTAAAGCGATTTGCCAGTATTGTGTAGGTGTAGTTCGGCCAACTTTACATACCGTTTTTATTCGATTAATTAATGCTAGCCGCATCCCTGATCCATATTCTCCACTTGTTGTCATCTTATTCATCATCGTTGAAGTGCAGGAGAGTTGCAAAGTTTCGTGATGACGTCACCTCTGACAACTCTCCAATGAGAGAGACCGGCTCAGCATGCGTGCAGAGTTTGCGATGACAAAGTCTTCGTTAACAGGGAAGTTTGATTGACCTGCCTCGACCACGTTACGCTCATGCATTCTCAACCGAAGCAGAAATGAATGACATAGGCAAGTTGCATGCATCATTCATCAATTGAAAGTGAGAGTCAATGAAAGTGAGTTCATCATTGAATTGTGGAGATAAATCTCATTCAATAAGTGCGATTATCTGTGCTTTATTATGCAAACCATATTGCACATAAATAGACTGTAACTCGAGCGAAGTCGTCTAATGTGATGAAGTATTTATGGAAATTTAAAGATATTGACTAAATTTTTATAAAACACATTGGGATTTTGGGATGAAGAAACTAATGAATAGGTCTGTCCATACAAATCACATTCTCAAGCATTAAAGCATACGGTAAGTGTTCAAAAATAGTGTAAATATGTTGAAATGTCTACGAAATTATTGTAAATGCATTACTGTAATTACTGTAAATAAATAAAAGAAAAAAAAACAGATCTTATAATCTGATTAAGCTGCCCCCATCAGAAACCTATTCGCACGCCTCTTGAAAGTATCAAGATTGTATTGGTCAGGGAAAGTGGTCTGGGGAAGCTGATTCCAAAGCTGTGCCGTGCGAACAAAAAAGCTTTTCGAGCGACTCACAGTACGTGCGCGTTCTAAGCTCACATGATAGCATGTGAGTGCATTAGCTCTGCGTGTGCTTCTGGAGAAGATCTTAGGTTTGGGTACGCACTCATTTACTGCAGAGCTGCTTCTACCGAAATAGTACCTGTAGAAGAGACTGAGTGAAGCAACTATCCGCGTTGAGGAGAAGCGGTCTGCAATCTTGCTAAGCAAGATTTTCACCCAATGAGATTCTGTTGACACGTTTCTCCAACCGTTTAAGGATGGGTTAAGATTGCGTTTGTGGGGCGCTGCCACACAGATGACAAACAATACTCATCCAGAGGGACACGAATAGTGGATTGTAAAAGATAGCAGATTAGTCTGTGGTGGGAAGATAGCTGCTAGCACGATAGGAGACTACCAATGCGTGTTGAGCTGCCCTGCTTGCTAATGGATTTGGTGTGTACGGTTTCCATGACCAAGTCTTTCGTAACGCCAATCCAAGGAAGGGAGATGGAATCTTGTTCTCTCTGATCTTATTATCTGGACATTCTTAATGCTATGATCATCATCTCCTTTAAGTCGTGAGTGCAGGATACTTCTGAGTTTTTTGAAGGATTGAAGGAAAGCAACCCAATTTGGCGCTCCCATTCTGTGACCTGCGTAAGTCTTCATTAAGAAACGTTGCATAATCTGCTGGACGTTGCTGAGGCGTTTTTTTTTAAGCGAGTCGCTCATTGAATTGAAGGAGAGTTATGTCATCTGCATACATCACCAATTTATCATAGGCATGTCTGGGAGGTCGTTGATGTACTGCAGGAGAAAAAGAAGTGGGTCCCAAAATTGGACCCTTGAGGAACTCCTGCATTGACAAAC
>CAJQUW010002911.1:0-35000 GCA_907163375.1 Prostheceraeus crozeri | reverse complement strand
ATGTTAGGCCCAATCATCCCTATCTGAAGCCCACTCTGTCAGTTCTTGCGCCCGACTTGTGGACGTTCTCGCTCAGATCAAATTCTCTAGCTTGAACTTGACTAAGAAAAGTCGCGGAAGCCACACCCAGTCTGCTTTGGAGGAATGATAATACTGGTTCTATGGAAGGGTGACAAGACCGGTTGTGGAGGCAAACTTGGTTTTGCCAGAAACTGTGATAACACAGTGATCAGACGTGCCGAGGGGAGAAGTAACCTTTGTGTTTGAAAAAACAGTTGGATTTGAGGTGAGAAACAGGTCATAGGGGAGATATATCAGTATCCCCAGCTCGGGTCAGGCATCTCTGGTAGGGACAAGTGAGTGACAAATTTGACTAAGGTTATGCTCGTTGCTGAGAGGACAGCGAATAATCTGGGCTGCACTGACCGGGATGAGATCGGGTTGGTGCGTTGAGTGCACAAAGCCAGTCAACATTGTGCACGTTGAAAGTCACCAAAAACGGCAACTTCAGCGCTGGGATACTCTGTGTAAGAAGAGAATCGATACTTGTCAGAAAGGAACATTGAAAAATTATCCGCATTAGTTGATGGAGGGGAGAGCGGTATAGGAAAAATAGAAGAAGAGTGGTCTTCTGTAGCGGGCGCAATGAAGGCAAGATACTCATGCCTTGGATCCTCTGAGCTACAAAATGCCTTCTCAAGGGAAGGCTTTTGTCTTGGCATAGACTCAAGACCATGAACAAGGTGTGCTTTATCCATTCCGCGGTGAAATATGTACCATCTAGGAGATAACGTCGTCTTGATGACACACTGGGATCTAACCTGGTTTTCCGACAGGGCTTAGAAGATCTGGTGACCTTACCTTTGCAGGTAAAAAATGAGAGATGTTGATGTCGTCGTAATTGGACCTCAGTCCTCTTACGTTGCTGAAGCTGATCCTGAGAGGGGTTTTGAGCTTGACGGCTTGACTACGTTTCTTGTGTGTCTTTCTCATTTTAAAATTAATCTCTCTCATTATCAAATGTTCAAGTTTTCATTCTTTCATTAGAAAAAGATGTCTTGGTTTTTTGCTACTATTCTCTTAGGTAACCTTTGCATTCCTCACTTAGGCCTATGTCATGGGCAAATTTCGACAGTAATTTTTCTTACATATATACGCTTTATCAGAATTCAGATATTTTGGAAATGAAAGGAGTTTTATGATTTGTAGTAGCATATCTTGTAGACTCATCTAATACATTCATATACCAGTACATGTTGGCCACTATACATGTAGACTAGATCTGAATTTACCGAAACGAAAATACCGATAATCAAGTAGTATTTACAGCAAAAGTTACCGACCGGTACATGACTCCAAATGCAAAGGAAGCTACCGTATAATGCCTCCTTAAATGGTAGATGAAGTAACCTTAAGTAGGCCTGCATGTACGTATGTACAACATGCATGTACTGCATGTACAACAACAAGAAGCCTTATATATTATACAATATTGGTCATGATACCCGGTATTTACTAGTAGAGTGACTTATTTTACTAAGATAAGTAGGCCTAATAATCGCTCAGGCGGATGTAGCTACCACATTACAATAGCCTGCCTGTAATATGTCTGTCTATAGCAGTCTATTTTTTGTACATGCGTCTCTTATTCAAGGGCGTCTCTTATTCAAGGGCGTCTCATATTCAAAGAAATACGGTAGCTCTTATTTTGTGAAAAAGATAAAGGAAATGTAACCTTTTGGTACATATTTCAACAGTGTTGTGGAATGATTCGAGAGAAGATGAATGGATAATGGACCTATGACGCCAATTAGAAGTGTACGGTATTGAAAGATTCTCGACTGACATGATGCTGAATGAGCTGATGAAAATATTTTAGTTGCGAGTGCTATGACGGTAAAATACCACATTCGCATAGTGCGTGATTGAATCATAGAAAAAAATCAACTGTTGGTTCAAGGTTCAATGGCTCAGGGTTGTCTAATAGGGTAGAGAAATTTGGCTTGTACTACCAGCAAATGAAACATCCGACGAAAGAGTGACATGATCGGCTAGCGTTCAATTTCTCTACAACTTTATTTTGCCATTTTTTAAATTTTACAGGCAATGATTGTTTTCCCAAATTTAATGTAGGAACAGCTGTCTTTTTCGAGGGGAAAGATGGTCGTTTCATGTAGGTTCGTAGATTTTTCACTTTTGTTTTTTAGTAGAATAAATGCAGCATACCCAACAATGTTTTGACGGAGTAAATCAGGCTCTTCCAACTTTATTACTCCATAACTTTTGCATTTTCTTGTCTAATGGAAATTTATGAAATCATTCATTATTAATGTTATTATCACTCTCATTCTTGCAATTAAGAGCGAAACACTGCGCCATGGTGGTAGTCGGATGTCGGCGGACAATGAGTAAGTGATCTTTACTCCCGCGCGCAGTCTCAAGCCACATTTCAGCGCCTGGCTGTAACCTTCTTCTCTGTAGCACTGAGCAGCGTATGAATTGTCTGTCCGTAGTGACGTCATCATCAGTTCTGTTTTCGCCTGCTGTGCGTAAACGACGCTACTTGACATGGCGACAGGTATCCCGTTTAACTCAGGAGAATAGAGTTAAGACTGAGCCAAAGTCAAAAATCCGACCAAACTACACCTTTAAAGTGATATTTAATGCATGCCCGTCGAAATTTCATTAACTTACTAATTGCAAATCTCATATTTACCCCAGCATGGCCGCAATTTTAAATAGGGAGTTGTGTCGATGTTGAGAAACGTGAACTAAGCCTGCTGATGATTTCCGATATTGAATGAAATGTGCTTACTTGTATTGAATGAAATGGCAGGCACCTATTCAGGTCTGTTCCCATTTTTCACTAATGATGTAACTTAAATCTTTAATTATTCTATTTATGGGGGGGGGAATTTCGGGAGCGTCTTACACTTCTCCCGACTTTCGCATGAGGAAGCTTGATGACGACCAATGCACGGAGTGTCACTTAGTTTTTCGTGTGGCGTTCGCTCTGAGTATCGTACACTTATGAGTTCATATATACGTCAGGTCAAACTGATGAATATCAAATAGGCGAACCCTTAATTCTTGGCCAGCACTCTGTGATGAAGACAGGCATAGTCAAACAGACAGCGTTAGCAGAGGCTAGCCGCATGATGTTATCGTTCACTGCGTTAGCAGCTGTCTAGCTCAATGATTACAGATCCACAGATGAGCGGTGCGGAAGTGCAGATGATAAAGACAGCAGTAGGAAGTAGGAAAAATGTACAAATGACAATGATAGTTCAATCAGTTAACAAACACGCAATGAACACCTCTATTCACCGCAAGCTTGACTGATAACATGAATTCATCCTCTTGTTTAACCCTCGCCCCGTTGGGGTGGGGTGGAAGCGTCTTTCGCCACCCCTGGCGAATTTTTTCAGTATCCTTCTAAACCAAGCAGGCTATGGCCACCAGATTTCTGGTAGCTTACTTGTTACGTATTATGCAACTTTTGACAGAAGGATAATAAATTCGGCAAAATACTTTTGGCGTGGGAGTTATTTTCAAATTTGAATGTTTGGTGCATTGTGACTGATTTCGGTATATATTCACTCCTAATGTATATAACGGAATCAATTGTTGATGAAATAAGTTGAGAAAAGGATTCTTCCTACTAATATAGAGATATTCACAAATACAAAATCTTTGAATTTCGAATGTGATTTCTTATTATCTTGTAGTTTTTAGTTCTTCAACTAATTAGCAATTATTGAAATTTTTCAGAATCACATTGCTTTTAGCCTCAGTGTCTCGATAAAAGTTGCCGAATTGAGTTGTTTCTTCACCTGAGAAAGCTAAATACCAAAATGTGTGATTTTAGTGATACAGTGCATCTTCGATCATCCGGATGGTCAAAACTCAATAGGTCAGTCAAAGATCCGGATAAGCGAATTTTCAATTGATTACATTTGATTATATACCAAGATCCCCGTAGAATATGATCTACATATATCCATCCTGTATATCTACCTAGAATGTAATAATTGATATATTTGACTTCGATTCTTCGACTGTTCAATGAAATTTCGAGCATCAATTGTACATGTCTGCTATATATTCACTGTCGTTTCTATTAGAGCACATAAATACATGTACACAAACAATAACCGTGGACTGAGACCATGAATTGAAAGTGATTTATCAGAGCTGTATCCCAGCTTTGACTAGCATGCATAACCTACTTAAGAATGCTCCAATTGTTTAGTTGCTTGCCTATTATTTGACTCAGGCGAGAACCGCACATTGAGCAAAAATTAATTGCTGGTAAAGCAAGAGTACTTCGTGTATGTGTTACCTAAAGAGGAGAGGAATGCTAAAATGAACATTCAATTCCATGTATGTACATGTGCATGTTTTGATGGAATCACTGAGAATCGAACTGATTCTGAAATTACATCCGGATAATCGAAGATGCACTGTGTTGGAGTTGAACTAAAAGTTTGAATTGTCTGACTTTTCACCTCATCTGGCAAAATGATGCAATCTAATAGCGATTATCATCATTTTATTAACCATCTTAACCAGATCCTTCGATAAGGGCATGGTTTATTATTAGTTTTTGTTGTCATTTTCCATTTCAAATAGTGATCTATTAGAAATTTGCTAAAAATTGGCGGTTTTTGACCTTTGACCTTCACCTCAGCCCATTCGAATCATGTGTGATTTGGCAAAATTGGTGCAATAGATTGGGAGATCAGCAAGGGCACCCCCCACTGGGGCCAGGATTAAATATGTTGAATAATCGACTGTCTTCTTTGAGGAACGTCAAGAGGTTGCCGAAATAGCTAATTTAATCGATGTGAAATGAATGTCAAATTAAAATGAACCATACTCAACAAAATATCTAGCAAATCCGTGCTTTATCTCAAAACATGACTTTTGCATGATCAGTTCACGACAGTACAAGAGAAAACATTGGATCTTGCTGACATTTTAATTTAGATCTGCTAATATCAACATCTTCAGTGGTTACAGAAACATCAGTTTGCAGTATGTCTGTCATTGTTTGTATTCAATCGATAGACAGATAGTTGTTAGAAACTAATCTAGACAGCATTATCAATGTTGTGAGCGAAGTAACATGCCCAGATTGATTCTATAACTTCATTTTCGCATCAGAAAAGGTAGACAGCACGGAAGCACGAAGAAATAGAAAAACCCTACATTTTGCATTGAAAGAAGCGAAACATGATTGTCTAACAGTTTATTGAAATGAGGCGGAAACTAGCTATATTCAAAATGAAATTAAGGAATCCATATCTAAATTTGCAAATGACAAAACTGATCAGTAATTAAAAGCTCGCCAATCCTTCCGTCAAGGTGGACATGTCTTGTTCATTAAAATCAGTATAAATTTCTCGAATTCCAGTTATTAATTGCGGTTGTGCATTGGTCGCACTAAATCTCACCTAACGTAGTGATCCTCAAGTGTGTGTCAGTGGTAAGGCGATAGGTAAATTATGAACTTAGACTTCTGCTGAATGGAAAAAACAGAAGGTATAACTAAAAGAACCTTCTGTAATTCACAATTGCTATCATAATAATAAAGACGTGTATTTGAATAACGCAACAGTTCCAATAATAATAACCGTGGGACCACAATAAAAAGATACAAGAATGTAGCGCAAAGGAAATAACAACAAATGAATGGAAAGTGAATGAATTAGATGGAAAAACCTGAGTTATATAGCTGAGAAATAAACGAAAATCAAGAATCTGACGACGTTAGGAAAGCGGGACAAATTCTGGACAGTCAGTGTCAAGAGTCACAAATTATATGATGCGCACGCCACTGTATCTGTCCAAGCTCTTTCGAAAGTCCAATATTGAGGTTCACAATTATAGGGGCCCCATACTCAAGGATGCTGTGCATGCAGTTTTGATAGACGACAATTAGCTGCATCATTTATAATCATTTGCTATCATACGACACCTCCAAGGTAGCACCATTTAACAGGAGTGACAAATA
Organism: Prostheceraeus crozeri; assembly: GCA_907163375.1. NCBI lineage: Eukaryota > Metazoa > Platyhelminthes > Polycladida > Euryleptidae > Prostheceraeus > Prostheceraeus crozeri. Next base: position 28,984 of record CAJQUW010002911.1, on the reverse strand, counting down.
TTCCATTTCTTGTTGTGTCATGTCCCCAATTTTCAGGAATTGACGCTAGGCTCAGCCACCAAAAACCCTTGCAGTATGATATTAGCAAGATTAAATTCTTTGAAAATTAGCAGATCTTCAAGTCAGAGTCTTTAAGTCTGACATTGTGATCGGCTAGTGAATGAGAAGATGAATGAGACCCGAAATAGAAAGTTCGACGCACACGCGAAGTATCATCAACCCGGCTTGCTTTTGGAGCATACACAGATCTTACTACTTGATTATGATTAGTCTGAACTCCACATTCAGCGAAACGACTACCTTACAGACAACAACGGTGCATGCATACAGTCATCGCACTAGATCTTACCTGAACAACATTTCGAACATAATCTCCATTGCGAACAATTGCCAAAAGACATCGATAAGCATGCAAGTTGACTTGTTCGTTAGACTGACTCCAAGCAATAACCAACCGCTGAAAAATTGAAAATCAGAAACATTAGGATAAATATTGATCAGTTTAAACCACTATGTTAAAAACATTGTGTTTAAAACATACTTTAAAACAGTTAGTTTTTGACATTTTGAACACGCCTTATAAACAATGTGTTAAAAACTTATTTTCAAACTGTCAAGACAGTCAGTTTTTAACCATTTTTGCACGTGCAAAAATTAATGTGTTAAAGATCATTTTATCTCCTACAAAAATCAGTTATTAAATATCAACACCATTAGATCGGCAGTTTGTTTTTCTAAATTAACAAGAATTGATGAATGTCTTTATTAAGTAATTTACTTTCCATAATTTTCCATAATCCATTTTCAATTATTGTCAATAAACTCAATGGTTGTCAAATGCCAATATCAATCAATTGTTAATGAACATAACTAGTTATCATTAAACTATTCAGCAATGTTACCTATCCAGGAAAATGTGGAAAGCCGGTATTCGGCGACTTAGAGCCCCTGGAAAACTGATCCAATTCGCTACTGACCCAAGTTAACTTAAGTTATCCTAATGCTCCAGAATACTTAACAACAATCGCTCTACGCCAGCGGACTTCAAAGCATATTTGAAAAATTCGCACTGTCTTTGTGTTCCTATAATAATGACGTGTATTTTCTCAAACCCCAATATGACTGAATATCAAACCCTTATATGATTGACGTAAGCTGTAGGCATACATCTAGAAGGACCGAGCGGGTCATCTGTCTCCCCCAACTATGCTAGGATGTTGAACCACGCGGTGTTCAATGATACGACGCACATTCAGCAAAGTTTAGAAAGTAAGTAAGCGTTTATTAGGAATTACATCGCAAAAATGACATTTACAAGATAAAGATGTACATGCACTGTATACATATTACTGGGTGACAAAAAACTTGACACTTATCATTACTAATCAGTGGCAACTATTAAATTTCTAAGCCGATCTAGATCTCAAATAAATTTCTATGAGCCCCTTCTTGCATAACCATATGAAGACATCGTTCATCCTTTTACACAGGATCAACGCTTGGCCAAGTTTAAACATCGAATATTTTGCAGTCTTTTAGACATGAGTCGTAACTGTGTGATGAAGCAACAAAGACGAATTCGAAAAATGTATGGCTGTCGGAATGATATGATTCGTTGTGGACGTTTGACATGCGCAGTGTTGGTAAAAAATTGAATGTTTCGGATGTAGGGTGGCTGTTGGGGAATTGGTGGGTGCGTTGGTCTGAAGAAGGAAAGATCTGGAAGACCAAAGAAGACAAATAGAGTCACAGATTGAAAGTTGATCATTGGGCGAAGAGAAATTGATTTTTCAGAGTGTCTCGTCTAGCAATAGACTGGGAATCTGCAACTGGTTTCAACTGTTGCTCTAGAAGTGTATATATATCGACGCTTGACAGAAGCGGGATTTAAATCTTACAGACATGCTGTACGCATGCCTCTGAATAACCTTTTGAATTTTAATGAATTTGTGCGAGCCCTTTCTCTTAGTAATGAATATTTCACAGGTCTCGAAAGCGAACGAAAAATATTAGAATGGTGCTAGCGACACTCTATAAGGAGCACTGACGAGTGGCATCGGGTGATGTCGACGGAATAATCACGATTCACCCTCGATTTCCAAGACGGAGGAGTTCGTGCTCACAGAATGTGTTCGAAGGACAGAATTAAATATTTTGTTTATCTGCTTCGGTTTGCTAGAAGTTCGATTAATACGAAATTGACGGCACATTGAGGAACCTATTAAGTGGGCAAAAAGGAATTCCTAATACCTTACAGAGATAGGAAAAAAAGTCGTGCGTCGCTTGCGGATTAATGTGAGTTCCAGCAAAGTGCTTCGATTGCCAAAATTCCTTCAGATTCGAAGAATTCAGATCATTGCGCACAAGTTTTCTCCACAATATTGTCCCTTCCGATCATTATTAAAGAAAGTAGCAGGCGTACGAAAATTAGTTCACTTGATGATTTCACATCCTCTCCTCCGCATTTCTCACTGTATAGTGCATACATTGAATCGAAGCCAGACAGCAATGTTTGTTTTGGTGTGTGCGAAGTGATATCACAGCACGCACGCATCTCTCACTGGCTCTGGTGTCCTCTGCTGACAGCTTATTGTTTGCCATTTCCAATAGCAAGCGATACACGAATTATCCATTCGAGAAGGAGCAAGTTGTTTAATTCTGTGATGTGCATTTCGGTATTAAGGTTGCATACAATTCTCCTTTCTATGAAACCGAAGCGCGCGCAGATGAATCTAATTCTGTGGTTCGAAGGGATATACAGTCTGCTGCATTTCAGAGCATGATCGATTCTGGTAGCGTCAGGATTTTTGCCGGTATTCGGCAAGTTGGACTAACGACTGCTGTTGTCATTCAAACACCTTGGATGGCAAATGTTATCTCTCTGAGACTGTAACTGCTTTTGTTATTCCAACACGTGCAGGGGCACCATCTCATCATCAAGATCACAAAGTTGACAATTCGCGGCCGCGCAGAGTACACCAGCCAAGTGACAACAGCTCTCAAGATGAGTAGGCCTATCTTCCATGGCATTTAAGCTCTCCTGATCTTTCACTGATCGAGACTGTTTGGGATGAGCTTGGTGAAAGGGGGAAAGACTCACATACACATTCTCCTAACAATATCGAAACTTTCTCTAACATTGGTTGAAGACCGATGGGAATGCTTTGAACAAGAGAGATCTGATGAATTCCATGAACTTGAGAGAATTAGTAGAATTTGAGTTTGCATTAATGCCGGGGCGGTCATACAAGTTGCTGCATATGTTTCAAATAATTTTCATTATTCAAAATTTTAGTTATGATGCTACTTCATAATGAAAATAATGGTTCCTGTAACTTTGAGTGTTAAGATTTTTTTGTCACGCAGTATATACACAATAGCATTATCGAAAACAATGAATAAAGCAAGTTTCTTAATACTTGTACTAGCAGATTTGTAAAAGAACGCTAGCCATAATGCATGAATATGGGATAAATGAGTGCATTCTTCTTGAAGAAGCTGTATTTATGTGGAAATTTCCACTACGCGGTATGCGATTGGGTACAAGGTCATGCAAAAGATGGCCTCTGAAACGCTCGCATTTTGAAAGAAACTATAGGAATCTGCTTTTCACAAACCTGAAAATTTAAAACAGCGACAATGTTTACCACAATAGATGTGATGAGCACGCTTTTGGAAAGATCTAGTAGTATCAATTTTAGCAGGTATCAAGCAAAGAAGCGGTGACGCGTACAGCAGTAAAGAAGTAACGAGGCTATGATAGACACCAATAAGTTCATTGCGCGAAACCGAAGGCGTCAAATTTCCCATGACATGTAGTTTCTGAGATTCAATCTGGAGCATGGTTTTAAAATGGTTGAGGTTGCGGTAATCTACGTTTCGCGTCTATTATGTTCTACGCCAACTATTAATATTTCTGTACCTACATGGAAATTGCAAAAGTCACAAATAATTAAAAACATGACAATCATGGAAACACAGCACGTTCAAAAATGACTAAACTTTGATTACAAATATCATTTCTCCAGCTTTGCCGTGAGATTGACCTGAAATCTTACTGCCGAAATCAGACTTCGTGGGATTTAGTTAGATACCAAGCTGCTCTTCTTACACGACATCTAAATGCTATGTTAAACAAACGTTTTAATTAGTTAGTTGACAGATACAAAATTGCAGTATAACGAATTATAACATAAAACTCAATACCTTGTCCGGATGCACTGAAGTTGCACTCTTACTGGTTCAAGTTATGATGTGATCAGGATGTGATAACGATGTCACTTAATATGTCCTCAATCACCATCTTCTATCGCTTGGAGTTGATCGTATGAGTTAAATATTTCTTTTGTGAGAGGTGAAGAGTGTTCATCATTAATCTTCAGATTGTCTGTTGTTTATCTACTGTCATCACCACTACTCGTAATAACACCAAACTCCACTCATTATAACCCGCCGAAGCTGTTTCTTTAACATTAAGGCGGTATGGACGACCACTTTTGGTTTGTCGAACAAAGACCCGCTTTCTTCGTGGGCGGTTCATGGGCATGAATTTTTTCGAATGAACCATTTTCGGAACTGAAAGAATTTTCAAATCGCAGCAGATGCCCTAATCTTCGAATATTATTGCCGAGCAGCACATGTTGTTCCCTGTTGAGATTTTCACTATAAACCATAGGCTTCTATAAGATTGTCAACTAATGAAAATAGCAGTCTCGACATTATTGTTCGCTATTTAACTTTCTTAGCAATTCCTTTATCTACTATAACATTGATTAAAATGGTAACTATATATTTACAGTGTGTAGCAAGGTGTTCAGAAGTCGCACAAACAAAAGCTTGGTATCAAAATAAATCCCAGGTCAATAGCCCAGCAGCTGAAAATATGTTAGTAATCCTAGTTCATAGTCCTAGTTTTGGAAATTAGAATACACTGCACATTCTCATCCAACTTCCACATTTTTGCAAAATTTCAATGAAATAAATAATCCACTAGCTGTAGACCCTACCATGATTCAAAGGCACCATGCGCGTAGATAGAATCTGCAATTCACTTTATTGTTGATTCTATCTATGACTGGTATAATAAATAGCTCATGCTAATACTGGTTAGAATTAGATGATGGCTAATGACTATGCGAAGTAGCAAGTTCAAGTGACTTTCATAATGCTACGCCTACACCAGAAAAGGGATGTTCTGTGAGCGTTGTCATACACTAAGGTTAACTAATGTCATGTAATTCAAATCGCAGCTAGCGAAAATATGAGATGTGATTCATTTTAATATTTATTTGTCTCACAAAGAGCACTCACCTTTATCAGAGGTCGCACAACTTTGGCATTCTTCACAATCTCTGGCATAACACTCGCAAGATCATTTAGTCTTGGGATTGACAGATCACCTTCAACCAAATCCATTATGGTCTGAAAAACATGAAAAAATACACATTAATGATTGATGAAATTTCTCTGGTATTATTACAAAACTCAGTGGACATTTTTGGGATTAATTTTGGGAGCTCGGGAATCCGTGGCGCAGTCCTTCATATGTCTATCTAGTTTACTTCACCTACATATCAAGGACTGTTCCACGGATACCCGACCTCCCAGATAACTATTTTTAGGAAAAAATATTGATAATCAATTTTAGCAATGAGGCATTACTGAAGTAAAAATTAGCAAATTGCTAGAAGAACAATGAACTTGACATGACGATGTGTTTGTGGACGAATGAAGCCGAACTAAAATTTTGCAACTTGAAACACCTCTTCCCTGATCTGATTTTCATAGATATATGCTTCCTCTAATCAATAATATATTGACAAAGATCGAGGGCTCTCGCTTTTCCATGTGCTTCTGTGCCAGCTGTTCCATGGCAAACACTATGTATAAAGAATAGCAAGCAGGTTATATTTTGAACTTCATCTCTATATCTTTTGAACCTGATATCCGGTTGACTTCATCTCTGACAATGTAAGCACACAAGATTATCACTTGAACTGCGATCATAATGAGTGAGAACATTTATGAAGCTTTGGTGCAGACACAGCAACAAAGCTATTGTTTGGACTTACGTGATAATGATTCATGTAATAGGAGTTATGTGCATGTACTTGTAATGCTGTTTTCTTGATACATCCATCTGATCATTCTCATGTAGTATACAACAATCGTGAGTGACATTCAATTAAGATAAGCTTGCACGTACTGTGATTGTTATCCATTTGTCCAACAATTCCGAGTGGATAGTTGATAATGTACTTATGAAGTCATCAGATTCACTTTTGTATAAATGCAGACATGTTGACTTTTCTGCAAACATTAGAATACGAGGGAATGAAAAATCTGGAAGCATTATCTTTGGAGGGGCCCGAATGCATGAAGTGTGCAATTAGCACTCCCAGGATCCCCTCGGATTCAGGTTCTATCAACCTTTTTGTTTGAGGAAAACTTCTCCGGATTCCCGGAAATACGAATCCGTTGCTGCACATATAACAGATAATGCAGTCAAAATGAATCATCAAAATAGTAGATCAAGACAGATAAAAACTTAATAGGTATCGAAGTTAACTGTCGCCTACTTTGTATTTTTTCTTTCTCATTTCAAGCTGACATTCGTTTATTAAGGAATTTAAGGAATCGGGTAATGCCGTTGAATCTGAACGATTTGATTGAGTTTGAATCCGTTAGATTTTTGAAATATTGAGGGTGGAAATTGCTGAATAAACACTTTGAAGACAGTGCTTAATTGTTGTCCATCGAGATTCAACGAATTAAGGAGATGTCTTTGACTCCAATATGTCGCAATTTCTTCATTGGAAATGCATGGGTCGAAGCTCTTCATGAGACAGGTGATCTGATCCGGCAGATGTATATTTTCAAGTATACAAGAGATGTACAATGCCATGAGAAAGTTTCATGTACGACCGCGCTCTTTACATAACTTACCGCTAGCTCAAGGACTGTAATGACAAATATTTCATAATTGGTAATGATTAAATTCTTAAGATGAAAATCGAACCACCGGTATGTAAAATATTCAATTTTGGAAATTACAAATAATGGCAGATGAGTCACATAGAAAATGTTTATGAAAGTTAATAAAAACCACTCTAAGCTATCATGGCATTTCGAATCTAACAATTTGCAAGATTTGGCATAATTTTTGACCAACTATGTGAGCCAGGGAGCCCTAATAGATATCTGCTAAAAACCGGAAAATTGAGACTTGAATGCATAAATTTAAAATGATTGCATTAGAATAATTTTGTATTTCGTCAAAAAATCGGAAAAACCGGACAATTTCGATCCCCGATGTGAGCGCAGATTTGAAGCAGGTGGGTTTAGCAAGACATCAATGCACATCATTAAAGTACACCGACAATGACTAGAAATTATGTCACAGCAAACAAATACTGATCTTGCAAATGCAGTCCTCTTCTGAAAGCATTTTCCTGAACAATACGCATGACAACTTTGTATATCAATATCGCATAGAAATGCTTCGGTTTTTCCTATTGATTGTGCTCGTTTTGTGGAATAAACCATCACTATAAAATGATTATTAATGAAATTGATTCATTTTAATGATGATTCACATCTTTGACATTCATTTTACACTGAATGAATACCTCAGAAATCATAGATCGTATATAATTGATTTATGCCTCCATTGAATGATAAATTTACACCCTCAGCTCTCAATTTACGCATTTACGCGCTGGCCGGGACACTGAGTAAGATGGATTATTTACTGCTAGAAATGCATGCATTTGTAGCTTATAGATAAAATAATCTAGCTACAAAACGAATACTACATCTAAGTAATCTGGTCGGAAAATCTTGATTACAAAGATGAAGCGTACTGTTGTTTCAATAACACAATAGAAGCCAATAATAATCAGCACCCAAGTATGAAATCACATAGGACTATTAGTGATTTAATAATCGCAACTTTATCAAACGTAATTCATCGCAAGAAACAATTACATACGGTCATGAAAGTTAACAAGGCTAGGCATGCTTGTGAAATGTGACGTGTTTTGAAGAACACTTGAGATCTATTTGTAGTGATAAATTAACTGAGAAAGCTGCTTCAAGTTTCCCATTGATCCAAAATTCGAAGTGAGACTGGCTTAAGGCCTGGCCGTCAGGAAACAAACTTTAACATAAAATAAGCGGTCACACCCACAGCTTGATCGAGAGAATCGTTGTCTTCACGCATTCGAATATTTTGGGGAGTGCACATGTAGACCTCTTACGAATTAATCGACGTCCAATCGATGTCTTCACACAGCTATGCACTTAGTGAAAAGGGCATGATCCCAATTTCAATAATTAATTAGCCTAGGTAATTAATCGTAGCAAAGCAATTGTATATGATCTGCAAATTTCATGAAAAAGAAACACCAGAATAGCAGAATATGTCATTTCACACACATTTATCTCTTCCTTCTCATTAGCGTTTCCGACGTAATCATTTGATTGAATTAAGAGTTGTATACATTTCGAAACTTCAACTTCCATCGTTTTACTGTCTGCTACTGGCCTTCAAAGTTCACTGTCATTAGCAATGCACGAGAAAATATACAGCATAATGTGGCTAAGTAAATACATTTTAGGATAAGATGTAGATCACTATTTGGAGAATTACGCATTGTGTTGGGACAAAGCTGAGAAACGATCAATTATGCATCAGCAGAGAACTGTCTGCAATACTGACACTTTTCCTTATCTCCTAGATCTTGAAGTGTTCGAGTAATGATCTTTTCTGTTCGATAGCCAAACTATGTCGCGTGCTACTTTCGACAACGTCTTTGGAGAAAGTTTATTGGATTTCTAAAACTTTTGTAGCTCTAAATTCGTCCCTCCGTCACTTCCATGGCTGCTTTCTCATAAATTTGCTACTTCATGCGTAGGAAATTCATTTTCATGTTTTCATACAAAAAAGTCATAGGGAAATGACTTACAGGTTACCACTAAGATATTAAATGACGTAATTTATTTGAATTTCTCCGTCATTTTCACAAACTTCATTGTTCAACAAATGAGACAGTTTTCGTTTCAACATCGTCATGATAGACTTTCTAATGTCAGGCATCGATGTTTTGGTCAGAGGGAAGCCCAAACCGATAGATGTCATGAATCTCGCTTATTTGGCGAGGCCTTTCAGACGCTACAGGCAGCTTCAGGCGCCTGAAGATGGCTGCCGGTTGCGGCTGAAAGACCTTGCCACTAAGATAAATCAGAGACATCTATCGTTATGGGCTTCACTCTGACCAAAAGCTACTATGTCTGTCCCTCATCTGAAGTTTCAGGCATTGATGCAGCATTTTTTGCCAAATTCAAAACATTCATCGATGTCATCTGCATCTTATCCAATCCTACTAGCATCTTCTTCTTGATAAACTTCATGAATTGCAGTAACAAAGATGTCAATGCTCTATACAAGGCATGAATCACAGTATTGTCTCTGGAACTTATGCAAGTATAACTAAAAAAATGCTGGTTGACAGAGGACAAGTTGACTAGGCATGTTTACATATAACTGGCTTAGAGAAAACTTTGATCGGTTTGTAGCGGTCAGCTGACAGTGTACTACTTTTGAATTCTTCCTATGATTGAAGATAATCGAGAAAGGACAGCTTCAAGTTCTCCCCTGTATAATAAATTCGAAAAAAGGCTGACTTGCAGTAAAGTTACCTACCGTGAGGAGACAAACCGAAACATGAACCATGCGGTCACATACGTTGTTAATTCGAATCAACATATTCATTTCGCACTCGAGTATTGTAACGAGTGTGCATATAGATCTGCTATGAATTGCTCGATGCCCAACTCATCAACCTTCCTTGAAACAGTCATCAATTTTGCGAAGGGACATGACCCAAGCTCAAAAAGGATGATTTGAGATGCATGCCAAGTCAACTTATGACGAGTTCATTTCGATTGGGAAGTTGTGCTTGATGTCAAGACTCAAAGGCTGTAAATTTGATCTGCTGATTTTTGTTGAAACTTGATGAGATTGAAGCTTTTGCGGACTAGCAGTTCAGGCTATTGAATAGCAGACAGTTGCCTGTTCACAATGAAAAAGACAATCGGCTACAACCTCATTGCTGTTCAATGACGCCAGTCCACAAGTAGGCTGAATACAGAAATTGCAAAAATAATGGTTAATGATCATTTTCAAGCATAGCCAAAAATGATCCAAGCATAGCCAAAACTTTTCTGCCATCAATCAGATTTCCCAAGCGAGCCAAACTTACGCTATCCAAGCATAGAACTAATTAGAAATCAAATTTCAGAGCTCTACGATACAAAACGCCGGAGATAGCCTATTCTTCATTATCATTGATTAAGTTAATAAACCACTTATTCGTGTATTTAACACATGCTTATGTAGGCCTATTAAAATACACGTAGATAATCACTTCATACTGGTAGAGTATTTACAATAAATTTGGTTAAACGATTTCGAAGATGACTTTGAAGTATTGTTATTGTTGCGTTATTTGCCCCCACCAAATATGCTTGGATCATTTTTGGCCATGCTTAGGCGCTTAACGCCGTCTATCTCCGGCGTTTTGTGTCGTAGAGCTCTGAAACTTGATTTCTAATTAGTTCTATGCTTGGATAGCTTAAGTTTGGCTCGCTTGGGAAATCTGATTGAAGGCAGAAAAGTTTTGGCTATGCTTGTATCATTTTTGGCTATGCTTGGAAATGATCATTAACCAAAATAATGCCACGATCATGCTCACAATGAAAATTAATGTTCCTCAACTTAATGATTACATGTGAAAAAACACGATACGACATCAGTGGACGTCATGAGAAAGTTATAAGTAGAAGATAACTTTCTTGACAAGTGGGAATCAAGCCACAGCTTTGTCCAGATCGGTTAATCAATTGTGATCTAGACAACACATCCGTAAAGGCATAACAATGATCATATTTACGCATCCACCATAAAACAAGCAGCTGTTCAGCATATAATTGCATTAATTGCTTTAGATTTAACTCATATTACAAGCAGCAACAAAATTTTTACCGACTGGATATCATGGACATTAGCAAAAATGTTAAAGTTTATGGTTTCCGACCTCTACTTATCTCAGCTAGATGATTATCTAGAGCTTGATAACCATGAAAAATATATGCATCATGTGCTAAAGAATGCAAGCTAAATTTTAGACACAATAGAGAGATTTGTTGCTTGAATAGTCGGAATGGATTACCTTAGAACTCATCGCTTTCATTGTTCAAATTCGACCAACTGATTTTAAATCTGGAGAAAGTGAAAGCTAATTTTATTTGAAAAAAATTTCCAAATTCTTCAATTTGGAAATTACTTCAGATTAACAGTTTCTGACATGACAGCCGTTCCTCTTCTCAACGCTTGGACACCGGACGAACGAAGAGGGAGGTGGTCTCAGCTAACTTATGACGGACAAGGGAGATTTTCAGAATCATGTCGGATTAGGGCATTATTGAATGATTCCTGCAGGTGTGTTGATCCAAAAACAGCTGATCATGTGCTCCATTGCCGTGTATTTGACATGTGTGGTGACTTGACCAGTTTTGAGTGCGACATGAGAAGCTAGCGTCGTCAGACTTCTCTCTGTTGAACTTTCTTCTTCTCTAGTGCGCTTCAAATAAATTCATATATTTAACGAGAGCTATTCATTGTCAGGAAATTTTGCCTACGTTCACGTGCATCAATGAAAAAATTCAATGAAAACGAGTGTATTTCAATGAAGCAAGTAGAATCACAAGTTCTGGTCACTAAAAATTCATGTGAAACATAACATGAAAATACGTCCACAAAGACTCGAAAGTTGATCTTCTTTTGGGATGAGTCAAATTTCAGAAGAAAATGTTTTGCACATAGAGTAAGTGGGTGAATTCAGCTAGAACTCCCGATTTGATGTCTTCTGCTGCTCAAATATAAAATAATGTTATTATGACTGCAAATTTTTTTCACTGACTAGTATCAGTTCAAATTGCTTAGGTACAAATATTCTTTTTTCTCAGTTATCGCTTCTTTGAGCAGTAATACATGATCAAAATCCAAGAACATGCCAAAAACAAGTGTCTTCAATGCGACAGGGGTATCTTTCGACAATTTCTACGGGTTGATAGTTGAAATTTGCTGCTTGATAATTTACTAATATATTACTCAGTAGAAATATATATTTCTGAAAATATAAATTCCGTTCATTGCTGTTGTATACTTAGTGCATGCCACCACAAAAATACATGTCCTCGAAAACATATGTCCCTTAACCGACGCCTTTTTTGTCCCTTAACCGACGCTAAAAGAAAAATGATATTTTGAAGTATTTTGGAATGATACAGTAGTCTATATAAGTTATGAAAACATAATAAAATATGAATGCCGAAACTATAAAGGAAATTTCCCTATTTTGAAGATTTTGTCATTTGTCGTTCTGATTTTGACCACAAAATGCTAACCGACACCGATGTTAAATCATTTTTAGAGTTAGCTGCTAAGTTTGTAATTGATATACACTTATTATGTGATTGAGATAAAATATGTGTTCGAAATGAGACAAAAAGAATAGCAATTAAACACCTCTTGCAGTCAACAATATCACAAAATATTCACAAAACGTCCATTAACCGACGCTGTCGGTTAAGGGATAAATGGCGTCGGTTAAGGGAGATGTTATACGATAGGAATCTCTAGATTCGTTAATTGAATCTTATGTTAACTAATCTTCTAGATTCGTTAACTGAATCATTTGAAGTTTTCTGTCAGAATGTTTTGAAAATACAGAGCAAGTCAAGTCGGTCATGGACTCGTAGACATGGGGTATACTATCTAGGAATTCATGAGTCTCCATAAACGTAAGACGTGATGACGTAACATTCAGATTTCCGACAAGTTGGTTCGTCGAATGGTAGCTCAACTTATCAGAGTCAATCAGTGTTGCATAGAGAGTCAATCAGTGCTTCTTATTTTCCGCCTCCGACGCCCACTATCTGCAACAGTCACAAAATATCTTTGACATGGTGATGATATTGATGTGCGCGCGCACATTTTCTCAGCTCGTTAGGACATAATCATGAGTCACTGTCGAGTTTGGGGAAAACATCAATATAAAGATATCTTAAGATTCAAGCGTCACAAATTGATGGTCTGCTCTCAATTGCATAGTGAAGCTCACAAGCAGGGGTAAGTAAATGACTATCATCACTTTTCATTTTGCTTTGATATTCCTTTGATGATGCAAACTCAGTATTAATCCTAAGAGTTTAAGGCTCATCTTTATAGTGAAACAAAGATTCATAACCAATTAACCTTATGGAATATGATGATCCTCCTTTCGGTGTTGCAAATTTCATAAGGTAGATGAATAAAATCGATCCTTCTTTTTCTTACCAAAGTTGAAGCTATTCATAGACAAAGAAACATATAGTCTTGCATCATCTAAAGGTACTTTTGAGACCATTGTCTGTTGTCTCTTTCTTTTCGATGTAATTCCTTAACCCGGTTCTTGGGGGTAGGAACTTCTCCACACCTTCTTTAAGTTAGCTGACTTGTTTTAATAAGGAATGATTATCAGCTAGATGAATTGATGTTTAAATTTCTTTGCTATTAAGGCTTTAAATAGGTTGATAGTTCACCTATCAGAATTTTAAGACTGAATTTAAGTAAGATTTAAGTCATTTTTCATTGAAATTGCTTAAGTTGATAAATAATCCATTGTATAACTTAAAGCATCGTCAAATCGTCGTAAAGTAGGCTTATGTCTCTATTCTTATACGTTGGAAATGAGTAAAATTTCAGTGCGCGATTTTCTAAGAAGCCTATAAGGATACTGCCTGAATTAACGATACATAGGCCTAACCTCCTTTTATCACTTAGTAGGTCATTATCAGCTTCAAATTATCTATGCATAATCCAAGAATTTGAATTTAACCCTAACAGAGGTTAATCATAGAAAGTCTACAGCCATAGAAGGAGGTTATGCCACATATTGGAATCATTGACATCTTTCATGTCTCGCGCCAAGGACATTCTGTGCCAATAATTCCAATATTCGTACTACATGTATATCTATCACATAAAACGCATGACATACGACATAGCCTAAAACTCAGCTGTAAGTATCTTTGTTATTAACTGATAATTGGATATATTTTGGAAGTTAAGTTAAGTAAAATTTATGTAAATATTAGAACAAAACGTTGATGTATCTCAGGTATTCATTGCGAAGACTACTTTTTATCTCTTTGATGTCTTATTATTGATAGGCTTGTCTACATAATGTCGTAATGTCGCAAGTTTCTAGTTCGTGTCATAATGAATCATCATGTCTACTAATGATACGTATATTAAAATGTCTAATTAATAAGTACCTACATACTGTAAGCGATGAGTATTAACTGAACATTTACTAGACTTCCTTTTCTTACAGATGCCGCAAAATATCGAATTGAAACGCGCTAGGGATCGTAGATATCGGGAAAGAAAAAGAAATGATCCGGAATACAGAGCCCGCAGATCAGAGGCAGTGAAGCGTAGTCATAAGAGAAAACTTGAGACCGAAACTCCTCGGGAAAATAGAATAAGGAAAAGAAAAGACAGAATAAGAAAACAACAATATAGAAAAAAGAAAAACGAGGTTCTCCTTCCTCTTCATGTAAATCAGGAACAGGAAGAAATTCCCTTCCTAAATTTAAGCTGTTCTTCAGCCAAGTCAGATGCGGCAAAAGACACAGAAAAGCGAAAAATGAAGCAATCGCTAGTAAATCTGAAGCGAGAGAATATACAGCTACAACGAAGGGTTTGGAAGTTTTCGAAAAAACTAATTCGCAGTCGTAGAAAAATTGAGGCCCAAGACATACCGAGAACAACACATAACTCGCCTAGAAAACTAGCGTTAGACGACATGCAGTCATGTAAACGTACTCGAAGAACACTCGTCGCTCACTACAGATTGACAAGATATTTGAGATGCAACCCTCAAACAAGAAAAGTTCTCCTTTCGGCTTCTAGGAACATTGTTCGAAAATATCAAGGAATGAAAGGCACATTCAAAAAGTCCTCTATTGACTACAAGTCTATGAAGAACGTTGATTCAAAGCCTCGTCCGAAGAAAATGCCACCAAACGTCATAACCGAATTTTATTGCCGCGATGACAACAATCGTTTAACGGCTGGTAAAAAGGAAACCATCACGCGGAATAGACAGAAAGTCCAAAAGAGATATCTGAATTTTTCTATTGACTTCTTATACGAAAAGTCTACAAGCGAGCACGGAGATGTTGTTGGCAGGACCACATTCTACCTCAACAGACCTTTCTTTGTTGTTAAACCGAAGATCAACGACAGAGAACAATGTCTATGTCTACAATGTGCCAATGTTCAGGTTAGTTTCTACAAAGTTTTAAGCCGTAAAATGTATAAAATCAAATACTTTATTGTGCAAGAAGGTGTGACAATACATCTATTAGAAATATTATCATATCATAAGACAGAAATGTTGAAATAGCCATTTCGTAAAATCCATTGTACATTGTATTCATTTAACTTATGTAACCAAAATCTAGGTTCTTAATCTTATACGGAAGACTACTCTATCTATCATAGAATTTCACAGAAATTTAGTGCATAATGCATACCAGCTTACCAGATATCAATTACGAAATTTAAATAAAATTTAATTTAAATTTGCCAGTGGCTTATCTAAATTTCATAAGAAATTTATTTGACCTGAACAGTACAACTTAAGTTATTCAGTATAAATTGATGCATCATGTAAAAGCATGTAATTGATTCATGGTTAAGGAAAACGTAAATACGTTTAATATAATTCTGAGTTTTTTCATACAGTACGATTATAAACTGAAATGGAAAAGTGGTATATCACGAGCTGCTGATACAAATAAAGTTCTTCGCGAATATGCCGGCATTCAATTTACACGATATGCATGTACGCGTATAGATTAACTTACTTATCTTCACGCCTTTATTGGAATCTAAATATCGCTACGGATTCTTCCGAGATATTTTATAAAGTGATTGAGGTCATTGCTCTGATGAAAGTTCTGAACGTATAACAGCGCTTTAAATTTTCATCTACTATAAATAGGCAAATTCGATTAACTTGCTTAAATTCCCTTTTTTCAGCTGATGGTGGATGCTCTGTACGGTCACAATATCCTCAATAATCGAGATCTTCCGACCCTCATCAACAGAATCGTGTGCTCAACCGATTCCATAAAGTGCGTGGAACGTAAATGTGAAATATGTGCTACCGCGGAATGCTTCTCAAATGAGTAATGTTACCGCAACCTTTATCACGTACTATCGGTGGGAACGCAATCAAGATGAGGCAACACATATCATCAGTAAGAAATGTATGCAGTAAGGTTGACTTATGAACAATGATCAGAATTTTATCAACGTTTTGATTTGTTAGTTGATAAACAGCTAATTCAGAGTTTTTAGGCCTATTCTAGGAACTTATTTACAAATTATCAATTAAATAACGTAAAACAAAAAATAACATAAAAAAGCGTAAATAACTTCACATTGATAGGACGAGCGTGGAAAATTTTAGTAATAGCTATAAGTATCGTCAACAACAAATTGGATCTCAGAATCAGCTCGTAATAAATAATATCGCAACATCGATACTTAATTTCGTTTAGCGAGGAATTTACCATGTGCGTATAAGTGATTATTTGAATTATCTACATTATTTTCTGTTATATTTCAGAAAATCGAAAGTGCTGTTGGACTCGTACGACAATTTTTAGGAAAATTTGGCTAAATATGCGATTCATCTCTTCAGAGTCGTTAATCAGTTCCGGCAAATTCGATTTGTGAAGTCTAATTTATCCGAAGATGAGATGATAATTCATATTGATTTTTCCGAGAATTACACAACGAAAAATAGTATGGAAGTACAAGCCGCCCACTTCGGAAATCACAATCAGATAACTATCCCTCAAGGTGTTTGCTACACTAAAACAAGCCTCCACAATGCTTCGTGACCTTATCCGATGATAATCGCAAAAACTGCAGAGGCGATTGCAGCTCACGTCAATGCATTCCTCCTCGACAATCATTCGGTGATGAAAAAGGTACGGAAATCAAATATCTAGGCTATATGATACTAAATACACTATGAAAAGTTTGTATCCGAGAAAAAGTACTTAAAATTCGTATCACCTTATAAATTGATTTAATATATTTTAGATTTTAATTTTTTTTAATTTTAATAATTTTGTTATAGATATGATTTCCTATTCGCAAAGAATTTGGTTGAAGATATTTGTTGCTGCTGCCTATCAACAACATGTTTCCATTCAATCATGCTTCGTTTTCTTATGCAACAAATTATAGATAACTTATAAAGTGAGTATTAAACATACGTGCACTAATTAGTTGAGCTTATTTTTGTTTCAGATAACGATTGTGTCGGACTCCCCTCTGAGTCAAAATAGAAATCGCTCGATGTTATATTTGATGATGAAAGTGTGTATCGCTCATGGTATGGAGGAGTATGAATGGATATACACGGAAACGGGTCACGGGAAAGGCGCACTGGATGGGGTTGGTGCTATAGTAAAGCGGATGGCCGATAACCATGTGTCCCATGAAAGACATTCTATCCAGTCTGCAAGAGATATCAATCCTCTTCTATCTGAAACTAAGATAGATGCAAAAGTGGTAGGTTTTTCTATTATTTCATTTTGTTGTGAATAAGTTAATTTTGATCAACTGATTTTCGAGTAATCTAAAGGAATAAAAAACAAAATAAGCTTACATTGTTTTATTCCATATTTTCCTTTAATTTATAACTTTGAATGTTTCTTTTCAGGTGAGCAGTAGAGAAATCGATGTAATGAAGAATATGCTCAATAATAATCCGACTACGGCCTATGATTGGTATCGCCAAATGCCATCACGTGGTTTTTCAGAAGGAAAAAATCATTTTCCGGGATTTGGCTTGCAACTGCAGTAGACCTATTGGATGCAAATGCTTTAATTCAAAACATTGCAATATCTGTAGTGACACTGAATAGAGGCAGACTTTTGTGATTGGTTGCATATTTCTGAAGAAATACTTTCATGAAAACTTTGAGTATTTCAATTGCCTTTAAATTCCCCCAGCTGGCACAGTCTGTAGTCCCTTAAATAGCGCTTGATGTCGCTTAATCGAATCATGTTGTCCATTAACCGACGCCTGATGTCCCTTAACCGACGCCTGATGTCCATTAACCGACGCCTAATGTCCATTAACCGACGCCTGATGTCCCTTAACCGACGCCTGATGTCCATTAACCGACGCCTGATGTCCCTTAACCGACGCCTGATGTCCCTTAACCGACGCCTGATGTCCCTTAACCGACGCCTGATGTCCCTTAACCGACGCCTTATTTGTTAAAAATCAAGTCTATAATCAAAACTAGTAAAGTGGTGTGGTTTTCATTGCTTTTTCTGCAATCTACAGCAAATTTCGATTCAGATATGCGTTTTTATTTTGTAAAAATTGAGTTACAAAATCTGAAAGACAATTTTGACCCAAAAATTAGGAGTTGTGGCTGAATTCACCTAAGTACATTAGGTAGAGTAGCAACTCAGCATTAACTAAGTCCACTTTGTGTATACAGCTTCGATTTTATCAAATGAATTTGAACATAGAATAGGGATACATTGGTAGAGTGTCGACTCCATAGAGTAAGTATCATAGAGTAGAGAATAGGTAGAGTGTCGACTCACAAAAGGATCTGTATACAGTGAAAATGTTTATATCAAAAGATTCAGTTTTTTTGCGGAGATAACGTTCCCGTGGTTCAAAAAATTATTTGATCACTTTTGAAAAAAGTCAAAATTTGCCAATTTATATACTACCGAGATGACTCTCCTGTATAAGTAGTATGAAACAAGTTGGATATCAAAAGGAATGAATATTTGCTAATAAGCATCTTAACTAAGCGGAAATCAAGTCGATTATCAAAAGAATTTCATGCTCCGTATTATAATGGAAGTCTTCATGAAAAAGTCGCGATATTATTCGTGTTTTCTTGGCTGAAATTTCAAGTTTTTAATTCAATTTTCACCGACATGATTTGATGATTCGATCACTAAATTCATGTTTCATTTCTTGAATCTGAATAGTGATGTGGACCCAATTACATCTTTGAAAGTTAAATGAAATCATTATCTCTGAATTTGTGATTTTGCCATGCCAGTGGCAGCTGTTGCCTGATCACGCTTAAGAAGATTCTCTTGAGGTTCAGCTGGAAAGCAATATAGCGCAGATCATCGAGTCGGCAATTTTAAAAACATTACCTCTCCAAGGCTGTCAGACACGGACTATCTGTAAAACAATATCACTTCCTTCTGCTTTACACTATCATGATCAGTCAATTCCGTCGTAATTTCTTCAAAACTCCATAAATGCGCATGTCTCACATTTGGGAACAATTCCGATTTTATGTCCTTTGACTTCATTTAATAAAATCGAAAGTGCATATACATTGGGGATTTAATAAATGCGGAGTTACTACTCTACCTAATATATTTACTCCATGCTGTCCTATATGAGTAGCACTCTATGGGTAGAGTGGTAATCCGGCATTTATTAACACAATCACCATTCGCCTCGCATGTCGTCGAGCGCCGCTCGACGTAAAATTTTATCTCTCTTACACGAATATTTCAATTTGAAAATCTCGTTCTATGAGGTAATAGATATCTAGATCAGATTGCCTACGAAGCGAATGAATTTTTGAAGACTACAACGAATATGCCGTGAACTAAGCTTATGAAATTTGTCTATATATCGCACGTATATTGTCAATTTTTATCGTCTCATTCAAATTATCTTAACCTTGACTTAGATGGTGGATCAATTAATCACCAGGAATGATAGTTGTGCTTAATCAACATGCGATTTCTTAAATTAGTTCTTTCCAATTGGCAAAACTTATTTATCTGTCTCGTGAGGATTTTATCTAATTTTACTTGCACAGGTCTAATCATCTCCACCTCCAGTAAAATTTAAGCATGTCCACTGACCGGAGTTAAAAATGCCTATTGCATTGCAATAATTGCTTCATCGTTATCGTAAATATAGGCATCAAATCGATTCTTACACCCGAAACACCCACACGGTGGGTTTGAATTCGATTATCACCGAAAAAATTTCTCCAGTAGAGTTGTTTGCAGGTTCTAGACATACTTAGTCCATGTAGTCAGAAAATTGTCAATTTAAAAAAAGAAATTCATCGAGCTATTTTCGAGGAAATTCTAATCTAAAATATTTAATGAATTTTAAGTAGTATGAAAAAGAGCATCTTTTAAATTTTTCACAAAAAATCCTCCTGTAAAACTGTTTGCATTTTTTGAACATACATCGTTTGATCATGTAAGCACACTTGAGAAATATCAATCTTGCAAATTTTCATCGAGCTATTTTCGAGAAAATTCAAATCTAAAATATTTAATGAATTTTAAGTAGTATGAAAAAGAGCATCTTTTAAATTTTTCACAAAAAATCCTCCTGTAAAACTGTTTGCATTTTTTGAACATACATCGTTTGATCATGTAAGCACACTTGAGAAATATCAAATTTTGCAAATTTTCATCGAGCTATTCTCGAGAAAATTTAAAATTTCTGAATCCTTTATACGAGCGATTCATTTATATTTTGAATTTTAAAACCAAGAATATTTTAGAGGCATCTTATTTTCTCTGCTGCAGATGATTGGCAATTGTCATAACAACTTGACTTGCTTGTGATATTTTAAGCAACTGGCTTGATTATTTTATGATTTATTAAAGCAAGTTAAAAATACATTGTACATGTACATGTCGAGGGACGGACTCTAAAATTATTGGATTGATTTTTATGATGGACGGATTTCCTTCTTGCCTTGAATTGCTACATGCAGCAATTCAGTACTGAAACATTATCTTCTTTGCGCGTAAAGAAAGTTGCAACATCCAGCACATTTCTTAGTTCCTTTGTCGCATTAAATCCTGGACAAGCTAAGTCTCTTTACTTAATAAACATCAGTAAGGAGTCATTACCTGACTTTATCATTAACGAATGTTATTCATCATCATCATTTCCACGTGCCGCCGTTTTGCGATCTGTTAGGTACCGGACTGGGGCCGTGGGGTGAACAATCCGTCGAGTCATGTCATCATGACTGAAACATGGAAAAACTATGAAATCACAGACGCCATTCACCCCAATTGCGGGAAGGAAACTTTATACTTTCGGCAATTATTGCCTATAACAGTCGACATGCATAACATTTTAATCAATGAAATTTATCATTGGAATCAAAGTTTCGTTCATCTGTAAAAACGGGAATCACCATTCATTTCTGCTTGAAAAGTTATTACTTGGTATGGGATAGTTCAAATTGTATCATAGTAGGAAATATTCATCAAATAAACTTAACTCCGTGCCTAGACAATAGAACTAATTAGAAATTTAGAATTTGAATTTTCTCGAGGAAAGTTCGACCTTTTTCAACCGCACCTACATATAATAGAGTACATTCAAAGATGTGAATAGGTTTTCCAAAGATATCTTTATCAAAGTATAGTAAAATTTTCCCTGTATAAAGATACTTTTTGAGTCGACACTCTACCTATATATCCCCACTCTATGCCGTCGACTCAAAAAAGTATAGTGAACAATTTTTATATGAAAAGATTCAGTTTTTGCGGAGATTACGTTCCCGGGGTCCAAAAAATTATTTGAGCACTTTTGAAAAAGGTCAAAATTTGCCAATTTGTATACTACCGAGATGACGTCCTCTTTATAAATAGCATGAAACAAGTTGGATATCTAAAGGAATGAATATTTGCTGGTAAGCATCCTAACTAAGCTGAAATTAAGATGATTATCAAGGGAATTTCATGAACCTCATTATGATTGAAGTCTTCATAAAGAAGTCGAGATGTACATGTTTCATTTCTTGAATCTGAATAGTGATGTGGACCCATTTACATCTTTCAAAATTAATTGAAATCATTGTCTTTCATTAAGTGATTCTGCTGTGTCAGTGGCAGGTTGCCTGTGATATGATCACACTTAAGAAAATACTCTTGAGGTTGAGCATGAAAGTAATAGCATGTCATCGAATTGATAATTTAACAAACATTAAATCTCCAAAGCTGTCATGACACGGAGGATCTGTAGAATACCATCATTCCTTCTGCATTACAATCATGATCACTCAATTCCGTTGTAGTTTATTATCACAACATTTGGTGACAAAACCACCTGTATCTCCCTTGAGTTCATTTAATTTATTCGATAGTGTATAGCCTACACATTGGAGATTTAATAAATGCGGAGTTACCACTCTACCTAATATACCTACTCTATGGTCTTCATTACACTTGTTCGGTCACTGTAGGCTAATTCGCAGTGCTTTATCTCACTGGTGCACCTACTAGCAACCTATTAACGACTTGAAAGGAAATGTTATTCGACATCAGCAAGTTTGACACTGTGGAAAGCGAAGTTCTTTCCCGTAAACAACTTCATCCGTAAGCAGACTCTAACACAACCTAGAATCGAACAGTGTTTCAAATAGGACCTGTATGCATTAGCATAATCGAGCAGTTTACCGCAATTCCGATAATGGACATGTAGTAACATGTAGTAGGACATGCAATTTCTAATATATGGAAGTGTTTTGCAAATGATGGTTTTCTGATAGACAATACACTGCACGCACATGCATCTGAAAAGTTTCTTATCGAATATCTAGATAATTCGTGAACTAATTTTTACTACAGTACATGTAGACATATACTGTACCCACCATCATTTACAGATTCAAATATCTGTGTTTAAGTCATATTCGTTTAACAAAAACGTCGCTTAATAAAGACATTAACGAGAAACATAAAGACGGTCCGGATGTGTTTCTAATAAGCGGAGCCTACTGTACTTGCAAGTGACTCTCATCATGCTGAACCCATATGTCTCTATGATAGCTTTGAAGGAATTCCTTGATAAAAAGATAATAGTAGAAACAGAATAGCAGATGAAAACAGAATTGTCATGTAGATAGGCAACAAAAAATTCTAAAGAAATTGCAGTGACTGCATTACTAAGTCAGTGACGGACAACACGCCAGGTTAATTGATTCTCTCAAAATTAAAGATATGGCAAGGGAAGAGACTATTTTTGATTCTTTTTCAAAATGCCTGAACACATCAAGAAGTGCGATAAGATTCGAAGCAATGTCACATTTGCCTGCAAGAAAGTCAAAATCTCGACATTACTCGATGCCGAAAAAAGGCATTCAGAGGGATAGCTGACCGCTGGAACAGCCTGAATCTTGACAGGTGGAGCAATAGCAGGGTGCGCAGTATTAGCTATGAGATTCCGAAAATCTCATTTATGTCATCTATGACACTCTGATATCTCATTTGCGCCACTTGTACCATTTTTTCTCGGTATGATGAAATGCATCCGTTATTTTATGAAATAGCGGTTATTCTCAAGAGGCTTCACCTTCATTACACCGAAATTCTAAATTTGAATGGAATTGATAAATAGAATTGAACAATGCTCTCTCTCTCTGGATGAATTATAAGGATGTTTAAAATATCTTTCTCTCCTCTTTGACTAAGAAAACAGATAAAATGAATTGATTGTAATTGAAACTATTCAATAAAATATCGATCTAGTCAAAAGTATTAAATCGTTGAGCCAAATTGATTGCCTCTTCGAAAGTTGAGGGGTCATTCTGTATTAGCACCTTTTTGTAATTTGCTTGTAGGCCATTGATAAATGCGTTTCTTGCTAGTGAAGATCTTGTTACCTCGTCCATAGTGGGGTATGCTGTACATGCCAACCGTCTTATTGCTGCTGAGAACGCTGAGATTGACTCGCCTGCATCCTGCTTACGATTGTGTAGATTGGCTGCGGCTGAGCGTTGTAGGTCGATCGGCTGCAAGTGTACACTCAGCTCTTTTACCATCGTCTTGTAGTCACTTTTTACTGTTGGCAGCAGTTGTCGGTAAGTTTCCAGAGCATGGGATCACAGATACATAGGAAGCATGTTCGTTTTTGTTTTTCACTCCAATTCAGTGCTCTTCCCGTGAGGTCAAAGCTGTCAATGAACTCTGTAAATGTTTAACCAGTATCATCAATGTCACCACAAAATACAGGGAGAGAGAAAATACCATTAGATTGGGGCAACAATTTTGGGGAATTATCGGTGGGATCCTCTAATTTTAGAGATATCTCTTTTAACAGATCGGCAATATCCGATGTCATTTTGCTCTCTCTGAGTTTCTTTTGCAGTCGAGTTTCAATTTTTACGATCTGGAGTTCACAATCTCGGTGGGACCTCCAGTGTAATTTTAAGGTTTAACTGTACCTCAATACTACGGTCCCAATATTTACTAACCTACGACTGCAATCCCAAGCTGATAGTGTTGAATAAAACAACAACTGGTGAAAGTAAGATTCAATGAATCAAGATAAACACAGTTTTGGACAACGGCATAAAAGGGTTTCCGAGTCTCACCGTAACCGGGAGCGGAAACTTAATTAAGAAGATGGTTAGCAACTCTGTGTCTCACCTTCGAGAGATAGGGAGCAGAGTTACAAATTATCAAGAGAAGTTAGTTAAATGTTGTCACTTCAACGCAGTCGTCACTCCGCCGTTTAGATATCCTCTTCTTGCTTGTTTGAATGATGGTTTCGCAATGATCCTGCTCGCTTGCATTGGCCATGAGATTGTTTTTGGTCTCCGCGCGCGGGCTGTTCCGCCATAGTCGCATGCTCATTTGTCTTTCCTTCTGCCCACGTCCAATGTTTATTACCAATGTTACTACCAATGCTTAGCGACCCATTTATTTCGCAATATTTTGAGGTCCAAACAGTTTTTGTAACAACGCGTTTGTTTGCTCACGTTGTATTCCTTCGCAGATTTACTTGTTGATCAACTTTGAACTGCTGGACTGTTGTGTAACCGGATCCTAGTGTAATGATAGCTAATATCTCTAAAAGTTTTAATTAATTTAATTTCATTATTTCTAGCTGACAGGAATTTGTCCTAATTTCCTGATTACTACTGTAGGGTTACAAATGTGCCTTGAAAACGGCTGCTAAAATTAACAATTTACTGATTGACATGATGGATTCAACATGAAGGACACTTCCTCACATCATACCGGATGAAATTATGCCGATGTGACCGTCTCTGCCGGTTATGGCCGGTCTGATTTTTCAGACCGGACCGAACCGGCGACCTGCGCCGGTCTACTGGCGACCGGTTACATCTCTGACACGACACGAATAGTGAGATAGCGAGTTGCATTGTGTCCATAACATGGAATCTACAAGCTCTATTGATGGAAAACATTTTTCACAGCTTGGATCCAGCATTTGTATTATTGTCATTTGTACGAGTTGAGTCATATCGATCACTTCCGATAATCGAATTTTTCTTTATGCTTTTTCTTTCTCATTTTCCGACACAATGAGATGTAAACCTTCCTGACCCTTTCATGCATATTGTATGCTCTTTTGGGGACATTTTGACCCACATCATTTGGGGTTTGACCAGAATTTTGACATCTTTTGGGGGTCGCAGCAATATTGACCCCAAAGCGGCAAACATTTTTAACCAAAGAACGTGGAGATCAATACGGTTCTAATGGCACCTCTCCCGCACAATCACTAGAACGCCCGCAAATTGCATTTGAAGAAAATTTTTATTTTTCAAAAAACCCTTTGATTTTGAAAATATTTTATGCATCAAAGGGTTAAGAAATGAAAGAGAAGCATCCTATTTGGACTACACTGTAAATCGCTCAATACCAATCACATACGAAGGATGCATACCAAAATATTTTTTTGGTATATTTCTGTATGATCTTGGTATATATTTGTATGCTTTTCGCATGTTATTTCAAGTGTGGTATGCTTTACATACTAAAGCCATACCAGCACAATGTTAAAAGAAAGCATCAATCATGTCCAAAGTATGTTGATTTAAGCTTTTTGTCAATAAAGAATCACACTAATGCTACTACTGCTTATTTTGGTAAGTGATGAGATATAATGACATTTTATAGTCAAACTAACAATACGTGAATTCGATTTTAATACAACTGTAAGTCGACGAGGCGAAATTTCATAAATAATCAATAAGTTATTTTCACCATCCAATCCAATTATGCATTCATGCTAATTTCATGACTAAGAATATTCTCAATCCAAGAAAATCATAGACACATATCATAATTCTAAGAACGCAAAAATAGTATATGTTTGAGATATATAAGTCAACATGGTTGCTGAAAAGTTATGGTTTTATTGAAATGATGTTTATCAATTTAGTTCAAGGACATGAGCTAATTATGAATCTTGTGAATGCTATTAGACAAGTTGCAAAGATGACATGCGGCTTTAATTCCACAACAAATCTAATCTAGTTAAATACCTCACTTTTCTTTACAAAGAAATATTCACGACTGTGTTATTACTGGAAAAAAGTTATTTTGTAAGTAGTATGCTAGTATAACATTTTGTTTTTTTATTTTGCCATATTAATGGATCATAAAGCTATTCATATACGAAAAGACATACGGAAACACATACCAATCTGGCATCGGGTCGTCTCGTATATAAAACATACCAAGAATTCGTATTTCAACGTAAAAGCAGCCAATCACGAGTTAGCAATAGTCGTATCGTTTACATACCAATCACATACGAAAGTAAATGGCCATTCGTATGAAAAACGTACCACATTTCTTTATATATACCAGAATCTCGTATCAAATGTTGGTTTCAAATTGTATGTAAACTTGGTATGCGTTTGTATGTAATTTTCGTATCCAGTGATTTACAGTGTAAGCATGTTGCCAGAAATTCGCATAAGGTGAGATGTGCTTTATATAGGAGTTTTATGTTAACAATGACTTTGTACAACCACAAAACATTCAATTTTAACCAGACATGAAGATGCGAGCAATAAACGTTACATTTATTGTTGCATGATCATCAGTTAAAGCATACCTGTAGGCATTGTGCATTGCATGTAGATATGCAAGACACGAGTAGGCCTAGGAAAATAAGCCGAGAAATTATCAAAAACCAAAACAAGAAGCATCAACAGTTCAATAGCTTGACCAGCAAGGGTGGTTCCAATGTATCCAAAACCACGCACATAATTTTGATTGAGATGAGATCACTGATGTATATCAATGTATCTATCACTATCAATTTATTTTTATGAATACTAATTCTTCGCCATGTTACCTTAGTGTTTTGTTCTCGAAAAGAGTTGCAGCGCACAAAAACGAATACTGCAACTGCTCAAATATTTCTAAAAAGTCAATTTGATAGCAATGTTGATCAGTTTGTGACATAAATCACTTCGCTCACTCGATGAAAAATGAGTATCGAAGTGGGGCACTATGAAGCAGATTCAATGTGCTCCTCATCGCTAACTTTTCAAAAAACGTGCTCGTGTGAAAATAAGGCTGCATTCAAACAATTTTCAATTACTGCATTAATGGAATTGATAAAGCATGCGATGCGAGTCAACGTCGACAAGACCAAAGTGCTCATCTGTCGAAGTATCCATGCACCACAAAAGAACACAGGGAAGTTCTCATGTGCTGTGTTCAGGAAGGGAAGTGGGCGGAAAGCGATACGAGTTTGTTCAAAGTTACTGTAAGTTTGGTGTGGGTGATTTCGCAACGAGGCAAATTGTGAGGCACTTCAGTAATCAAATTTGGCCGATGTCTACGTGAAGACCCAAATTTAAAGTCCCAGCGATGAAGGGGAGAGCTTCCCGTGTCTCAAGCAATGGTCATGGAGATAAATATAGTCGAAGACTCTATTGAAGTAGTTGATGTCTTCTGTTACCTGGGCGATAGACTAGGTAATTCCGGAGTTTGTTGTGAGGCTATAACATCTCGTGCAAGAGGCGCCTGGAAGAATGAATTTCCACGACCTTGCCTGTCCTTACCAACAAGAACTTCTCAATAGACTCATAGACGAAGTAGGTACGTACATACATGTACAGTGAGTTGGCCGAACTGTTTATCATGAAACGCATTTATAAAAATATATTTACTTTTACGTACTATGGTAGAAGTGCTTTACTAAGAGTCCAAATTGAGTACAACTATTGCTAGAATTAGACAGTCAGGTGTATCTCATACATGCGTACTCGTACATGTCATGTACATGCACATCCCAAAAAGAAAACAAGAATACTATTGCAAACAATTATCATTGAATGAAGACAATTACGAATATCTCCATACCTTGTCATCTAGATATGAACAATAAAAAATTAGGCTTCCTAATGATAATACCACAGTCCTTCAGAACTGCCAGACTTTTGACAGTCGATAGGGAAAGACTGCTTCTTTTTGACGACACGATATCATCACCAGTGCTAAAATGTTGCTCGCTCTCAGCAGGAGATGTCGGAATCACATATATATTTTTGGCTAGTTGATTCAAAGATGGAAATTCGTTGCTGGATTTGTGATGGTGGCGGCAAGGTATTCCTCAAACTCAGATTTGAGTTTTATTAGTGGGTATCTCAGTAGTTGTCTGCACTGTGGGTCTGTTACGCAATGAAGAGAATGGATCATGAAGAGACCGAAGTTTGGAAGGTGTTGGTCGGCAGATGATCATTCAGCTGGTCTTTTATATTTTCTAGCATAAATTGCTTTCCTAACATCTTTATAAACTTTTCCTCTAAACACTACATCATTATGAAATGCAGATGCCTGAAGGTTGGGTCTAAAACTGTTGCCACCTGGTGCATTATTGTGGAGGAGGTACAGAATTTTCTATCGAGACCTTCCTGCACATTGTGAGCCAATCGTTTAATATTTCGCAAGTGAATTCGTCTTGAAGAATTGCAGTCATTCTACTGCTGATCAAATAGTAGCTTGGAATTACATTCCTCAACATTTGTCGTAACTTGATGA